>CP136063.1:111205740-111455955 GCA_032622095.1 Siphonodentalium dalli
TACAAGGTAAAGGGAAACATTGTTAAGCTAATATTTTAAGTTACGGGATGCTTAGTGGTCGGATATGGCAGGGTTTCCACTACTATGGCAGACCGTCCGTCCAGCGGCCTCATTCGCCTCCCCGTGATTTAATATTGGCCACAAAATAGCCACTGACTTAATCAGCCCCCTTTTTACACAGGACGAGCGATCACCAACATTGATGGTTAACAGATTGCAATAAATCCTGTCTGAATAAGACAACACATGGTCCAGTCAGTATAGTACGTTGAGTGGGGGGGGGGGGGGTCGTAACACATGGTCCAGTCAGTCTAGTACGTTGAGGGGGGGGGGTCGTGACACATGGTCCAGTCAGTATAGTACGTTGAGTGTGGGGGGTCGTAACACATGGTCCAGTCAGTATAGTACGTTGAGTGTGTGGGGTCGTAACACATGGTCCAGTCAGTATAGTACGTTGAGTGTGGGGGGGTCGTAACACATGGTCCAGTCAGTATAGTACGTTGAGTGTGTGGGGTCGTAACACATGGTCCAGTCAGTATAGTACGTTGAGTGTGGGGGGTCGTAACACATGGTCCAGTCAGGATAGTACGTTGAGTGTGGGGGGTCGTAACACATGGTCCAGTCAGTATAGTACGTTGAGTGGGGGGGTTGTAACACATGGTCCAGTCAGTATAATACGTTGAGTGGGGGGGGGGGTCGTAACACATGGTCCAGTCAGTATAGTACGTTGAGTGGGGGGGGGTCGTGACACATGGTCCAGTCAGTATAGTACGTTGAGTGGGGGGGGGTCGTAACACATGATCCAGTCAGTATAGTACGTTGAGTGGGGGGGGGGGGTCGTAACACATGGTCCAGTCAGTATAGTACGTTGAGTGGGGGGGGGGGGGTCATAACACATGGTCCAGTCAGTATAGTACGTTGAGTGGGGGGGGTCGTAACACATGGTCCAGTCAGTATAGTACGTTGAGTGGGGGGGGGGGTCGTAACACATGGTCCAGTCAGTATAGTACGTTGAGTGGGGGGGGGGGGGGTCATGACACATGGTCCAGTCAGTATAGTACGTTGAGTGGGGGGGGTCATCACACATGGTCCAATCAGTATAGTACGTTGAGTGTGACAATGTGTCTTTAGTTCCTTTGATGTCGGCTTTTAATATTGCTACTGTTATAAAAGTCATTCTATCCACTATATGTTGTGGTGCTTACATGCTTTTAGTTCATTAACTCGAGATAAAAGAAAGACGATCTGTTTTAATTTGGTTTCTATACCAAGCTTCTATGTTCCTGCATTCTCTTATATATGCAAGTCTCCCATAGGAAGCCTCACATATATAAGAGAATGGACTGGCTTACAAGGTAAAGGGAAACATTGTTAAGCTAATATTTTAAGTTACGGGATGCTTAGTGGTCGGATATGGTGTCATGTGAGGCAGGGTTTCCACTACTATGGCAGACCGTCCGTCCAGCGGCCTCATTCGCCTCCCCGTGATTTAATATTGGCCACAAAATAGCCACTGACTTAATCAGCCCCCTTTTTACACAGGACGAGCGATCACCAACATTGATGGTTAACAGATTGCAATAAATCCTGTCTGAATAAGACAACACATGGTCCAGTCAGTATAGTACGTTGAGTGGGGGGGGGGGGGGGGTCGTAACACATGGTCCAGTCAGTCTAGTACGTTGAGGGGGGGGGGGTCGTGACACATGGTCCAGTCAGTATAGTACGTTGAGTGTGGGGGGTCGTAACACATGGTCCAGTCAGTATAGTACGTTGAGTGTGTGGGGTCGTAACACATGGTCCAGTCAGTATAGTACGTTGAGTGTGGGGGGGTCGTAACACATGGTCCAGTCAGTATAGTACGTTGAGTGTGGGGGGTCGTAACACATGGTCCAGTCAGTATAGTACGTTGAGTGTGGGGGGTCGTAACACATGGTCCAGTCAGTATAGTACGTTGAGTGGGGGGGTCGTAACACATGGTCCAGTCAGTATAGTATGTTGAGTGTGGGGGGGTCGTAACACATGGTCCAGTCAGTATAGTACGTTGAGTGGGGGGTCGTAACACATGGTCCAGTCAGTATAGTACGTTGAGTGGGGGGGGGGGGTCGTAACACATGGTCCAGTCAGTATAGTACGTTGAGTGGGGGGGTCGTGACACATGGTCCAGTCAGTATAGTACGTTGAGTGGGGGGGGGGTCGTAACACATGATCCAGTCAGTATAGTACGTTGAGTGGGGGGGGGGGGGGGTCGTAACACATGGTCCAGTCAGTATAGTACGTTGAGTGGGGGGGGGGGGGGGGTGTAACACATGGTCCAGTCAGTATAGTACGTTGAGTGGGGGGGTCGTAACACATGGTCCAGTCAGTACAGTACGTTGAGTGGGGGGGGGGGGGGGGGTCGTAACACATGGTCCAGTCAGTATAGTACGTTGAGTGGGGGGGGTCATGACACATGGTCCAGTCAGTATAGTACGTTCAGTGTGACAATGTGTCTTTAGTTCCTTTGATGTCGGCTTTTAATATTGCTACTGTTATAAAAGTCATTCTATCCACTATATGTTGTGGTGCTTACATGCTTTTAGTTCATTAACTCGAGATAAAAGAAAGACGATCTGTTTTAATTTGGTTTCTATACCAAGCTTCTATGTTCCTGCATTCTCTTATATAATGCAAGTCTCCCATAGGAAGCCTCACATATATAAGAGAATGGACTGGCTTACAAGGTAAAGGGAAACATTGTTAGGCTAATATTTTAAGTTACGGGATGCTTAGTGGTCGGATATGGTGTCATGTGAGGCAGGGTTTCCACAACTATGGCAGACCGTCCGTCCAGCGGCCTCATTCCCCTCCCCGTGATTTAATATTGGCCACAAAATAGCCACTGACTTAATCAGCCCCCTTTTTACACAGGACGAGCGATCACCAACATTGATGATTAACAGATTGCAATAAATCCTGTCTAATAAGACATGATAAGTAGCGCGGACCATGTGCACATTTGTCAACAACATCCTGTATAACGCTTTGTCGGCGAATGTTTAGTATTAATCAGTCTCTCAATTTTTAATTTACCTAGATTTCTGACTAAGTTACAACTTTCTGACCCACTATTTCCCTCAAAATACGCATTATACATTGGTAAGTCATTAGTGGGAGGGGCTGAATTCTGAGCTGCAACCATGAACACAGGTGAGTTCTGGCAGTCACTATAATGAACAGTTAAGACCTTTTACCTCAAAACAAGGTCTGTATCAAAGAGATGTTTAATTAAAATAATAAAACAATTAAAATATTAATAGTTATTATCAATTCCCTGTCCAATTAATAAAAAATTATCCATTATACGAATCCAGCATGAGGTCATCTCCGTCTGAGGAAATTCTGATTTTCACCCAATTGTTTTGGTTCAGTGGTACTGTGAATACAAAGAAAGCATGCAGAGCATGTGACATGAGCTCTGCTCATGACGCCGTAACACTGGTTACTGCCAGGGTAAACTTGACACTGAGTGTGACAATGTGTCTTTAGTTCCTTTGATGTCGGCTTTTAATATTGCTACTGTTATAAAAGTCATTCTATCCACTATATGTTGTGGTGCTTACATGCTTTTAGTTCATTAACTCGAGATAAAAGAAAGACGATCTGTTTTAATTTGGTTTCTATACCAAGCTTCTATGTTCCTGCTTGTTGTCTCAAGTGCAAGGAAACGGCTACTTTTCAGCGATAAACATCTAAATTTTCTCCCGACAGAGTATGTGCTTCCCAAATATGGCCACATTCCCCCAACCCTAACGAAAACCCTGTGTGAGGTGAAGTGAGATGAATGTTATCTCGCTGAGCCTCACATGACACCATACCCGATCACTAAGCATCCTGTAATGTATCTATAATGTCAGCATAATTATGTCAGATTATATCCAGCATATCCCTTAAATAAATCGTCGCTCTCATTTATTTTAATTTGGTAAGTTAAATGTGTTGCTTATGGCCATTAACTCATGTAACATTACAGTGACGCGCCATTGGCATTTTTTAACATCAACGTATTGAGTCAATGGCTAATCACCAGAAGTAGGACAACACATTGAGTTATGATAGTTAATTTATGAGTCTTTAGAATTCCTCAAATATATCGCATACAGGTTTTTTACATGGTACTATGTCTTTAAATTCGCAGAAAACGATTTCCGACAGATATCCATTTTGTTGGCACCAAAATACAACAAACATATCCCCGAGGCGACAGAGTTTTTTATTTCTGAAAAACAAGATGGTGGATAAGCACCTAATATTTATTTCATATGGGGTCACTGACCTAACACGGGTTCATACACCATCACTATTTATCGACGCTGATTGGCTAATCGCAAGAGCTGACATAATTAAATCTCTTCTATATGTGTGGCTCCTATGGGAGACTCACATATATAAGAGAATACATTGGCACAGGGTTTTCGCAAAATTTCAGGAAGCTCCAGTCATGGAAGGGTTAATTGATAGAAGCTTTTCCAGATAGGGGTCTTTGATTCATATCTATTATTTTATATACAAGAAATTATATAAAACTTGTTAGATCATCTTTAAGGTTTTCTAATGAAAATACCTGATTTTGTGTAGGGATATCTGCTCGTACACCGGGAGAATTCAGCAAAACCCTGACGATAGATTCATGTCCAGACTGGGCCGCCAAATGAAGAGGTGTCAGCCCGCTCTGAAAAAAAAAAAGGTAAATATTCATGTAATCAGAATGGATCTTACCGCAGCCATCAAACAAACAATTACATGCATATATATATATATCTTTAATTTAATTTGGATATCTTGCATACATTCAGTGTTAAATTGCCTATTTTCAAACATTTTTGTTTTAAAGACAAGAACAGGGTACGTTTTTGTGTATGTATATCTGCATAAAACACAGGGGTTAAAATGTCATGAAATTTATCCATGAATCTGACAGTTTCTTTCATTTTGGGTTGATGCTTTTTGATTTGTACAGGGTACATTCTTTTGTATGTATAAAACATACAAAACAGCATAAAACACAGGGGTTAAAATGTCATGCAAATATTTTTTATATTTTCATTAAATTTCCAATTACTGTGAATCATGCACTCACCTCTCCACTAACCATCTCGTTACCGCCAGTAGAGGGAGCTTCACTCTTCATAGTTGCCGGGACATATGCCAGCATCTCCCTAACAAAGTCAGTTTGACCGTTATGAGCTGCTACATGAATCGCTGTCATTCCCGTCTGTGAAGGAAACAAACTGTCATTTGCCAAATGAGGTCCCCAGCGGGTGAATCCTGCACGGTTGGCTAGCATCACCAAATTCACCTCTGGGAACCTTATTCTGCTGAGGACTCAACTGCTATGGGAGACCTAGGATCAGATTGAAGTTCCCCAGTTGATATTGGTGATGTTCACCCATTAGTCACCTCGATTATGCATTTTAGCTTCTGCAAATTAGGGGATATTCAAACTGAACAGAAGGGAAAAAAGCAACTAAAGACAATGTTATATAGACTATAGATACTTCCCAGACCTATCAGAATGAGGTCCCCAGAGGGTCATGTGATGCTGGCCCACTGTACAGGGTAGCGTCACTAAATAGACCCTCTGGGGACCTCATTCTGCAAATGACAGACACACTATAGTTCAAGTCTTGGCAGGAAAAGCAAGCAATTATTGCAAAGAAAAATATTATGTTTAATGAGATATATGTGCATAGGTGAAATATGTCTGATTGCAGTTGTCCATAAGACAATGCTGTGATAACAAATTTAAATATACAACAAATTAATTGAGTCAACATTCATTCACATAGAATCATGAATATCAATTTAAAAAAAATACTGAAAGTAGTATAAGACTGGATGCCTTTTAGTAGGGTTCATTATGACAATAACAGATAACCAGAACAGCAGTGGGGTGTGGAAATGTTTATGAATGGCTCTCAAGAACCAATCAAGCACAAACCTTTCTGCTACATAGTTTCATTTCCACTTTTCCTTTGAGCGATTCCAGAATATTGACATGGCCATGCTTGGCAGCTAAATGGATGCAGGTCATCCCGTCCTGTAGATGATACAGTATACATGTATATGTCATGCGCATATGCTTGCAGAAAAGAAATTTATCTGTACATATTGCATATGACTTACCGTATTTATTTTCCCCACTATGAATATTTGTCAGCCGTGCAAAAATTCTACCGAATATATATATATATGCATGCGCGAACGTCATAATGTGCGTTCGGGAGGTCATGCAAGGTCACAGTTCATGGAGGCTTGAATAGATCGGTATAACAGACGACAAAAATTATTGCCAAAAATTTACAGTATCTTGTTATAGTTGGCATGCGAATACATAGGTATGCACATTATTTGATCCAGTGATCATGTTTTATTCATGAAAATAGACGAGTTATAATATACCATGCCATAAGATGTTTGATTATATTTCTTATAACACGTGCTGAGGAATTCCAGTTCGAACGAGGCATCACCATGTATGGAATTTGAGGTGAAGAGAATAAATAGATCTAAAAAATCAAAGGTGTTGAAAGGTGGGTTCCTCGACTCAAATCAAATATTTTTCACCCCAAAGCTGCAGAAATATTAATTTAGGGGTGTTTAATCGGACAGGGCATATTTAATAATTTCCCACCATAAAAAAATAAGCCAAGCTGATTGGCTAAAACTAAGTAAAAGGCACGTGGTTGCCACCTTCACTCCATCGAAAAATGACAATTACCTGTTGAAAATTTGAGCTGGATAGTTCACTACTGCTGGAGGGAAATATGTATCATTCCGAGCCAACCCATGTGGGTTTGTATACAAGCAATGATTAGCGTAGGCCTAAGCAAAGTCCACTTTCTGCCATCTTCCATATAGACCTCTTTATATACATGTTCTAATCATAATATCACATGACCTGCATCATATGTTCATGATGCACATTGACACTAAAATACCAAATAAACACTCCAAACGTGAAAATATATTGATAATTTTTAACCACATGCACAGTACGGGGTCAACTTTATGAATTAGCAGAGTGTTGCATAAGATGGCTTTTAATTAACCCTTTGAGTGCCAGGGGCCGATATTATCGGCCCTAAACCTACACAATAAGTCTGTTAAAGAATATAATAAAATATATTAAAATTGAAAAAAAAAACCCAAAAAAAACCAATTGTTAAGCCAATGCATTCTCTTATATATGCGAGGCGACCTATGGTCGACTCGCATATATAAGAGAATGCATTGGCACAGGGTATATGGGTTGATACAAAAATCGGACCTGGCACTCAAAGGGTTAAATGAAGCTGTTGGGTAGCGTCATCAACAAAGACACATCATAATGTCCAATGAAATTTGAAGACTATAGTAAATATATATGTTGTATTGGTAGCGTTTTGACATGTGAATACTATAACTATCACACAATCAGAGAGATTAAATTTTGTTTTATGAAGACATGACTGAATGAAATTATTCTCTATCAGGCCCTCATTTCAACACTATAATGCTCAATATGTTAAATAAACACTGCCATTAAGACAAAGAAAGACTCCCAGAAAATTTGAAATCATACCTCACAGCTTTTTACGGCAATTGAATGGAAGCACACTTAGGCCAAACAAAAAAATGAAAGTGTCAATGACACTGTAGCTCAACTTGGAAAGGGAATAAATTAATGTGGAGCGATTAGGAATGCGGAAAGTTGAAATGTCTAAGTAATACTAGATTATCAACATGAAGAGATATATATATATATATATATATATATATATATATATATATATATATATATATATATATAAAAGTAAAATCCAAGATGGTTACGTACTGGTGGCTATGTTTTCCAATAAAATTAAAAAACATATGATAGCTTCCATCTAGTAAGATCAATATCAAGATTAAAATGAAGTCTGGAGATGATCAGATGAGGGAAGTGGACTGTAGGGTGTGCCAAAGGATTTAGTCATGCAAAGAGTAAAATCCAAGATGGCTGCCAGTGGACACGTTTTAAGACCAAATGAACCTAAAATAACTCGTTCCTATCTACATCCCAATGTGAACAGCCATGACAAATTTCATGATGATCCGACTAAAGGTACGACCTGTAGCCCATGCCAAAGGATTTAGTCATGCAAAGATTAAAATCCAAGATGGCTGCTGGCGGCCATAATTTTGGCCGAATATCCTAAAAATGACTTGTTCCCATCTACATGTCAATGTCAGCATCCACGTAAAATTTCACAATGATCTGACAAAAGGTGCGACCTGTAGCCCGTGCCAAAGGATTTAGTCATGCAAAGAGTAAAATCCAAGATGGCTGCCGGCGGCCATGTTTTTTGGCCGAACGACCCCAAAATTACTCGTTCCCATCTACATGTCAATGTTAACATCCTTGATAAATTTCATGATGATCAGACGAACAGTACGACCTGTAGCCCGTGCTAATGGATTGAATTTTGAAATCCAAGATGGCCACTGGCAGCCATGTTTTTTGTCCGAATGACCCCAAAATGACTCGTTCCCATCTACATTCCAATTTCAACAGCCATGACAAATTTCATGATGATCAGATTAAAGGTACGACCTGTAGCCCGTGCTAAAGGATTTAGTCATACAAAGAGTAAAATCCAAGATGGCTGCTGGTGGCCATGTTTTTTGGCCGAATGACCCCAAAATGACTTGTTCCCATCTACATGTCATTGTTAACATCCATGACAAATTTTATGATGATCCGACCAAAGGTACGACCTGTAGGCCGTGCCAAAGAATTTAGTCATGCAAAGAGTAAAATCTAAGATGGCTGCCGGTGGCCATGTTTTTTGGCCAAATGACCCCAAAATTACTCATTCCCATCTACATGTCAATATTAACATCCATGACAAATTTTATGATGATCAGACGAACAGTACGACCTGTAGCCCGTGCTAATGGATTGAATATTGGAATCCAAGATGGCCACTGGCGGCATTGTTTTTTTTTCCGAATGACCCCAAAATGATTCGTTCCAGGCTAAATGTTGATGTCAACAGCTATGTCAAATTTCATAATGATCCGACCAAAGGTACGACCTGTAGCCTGTATTGTTGACGAATCACGCACACACACACACGCACACACGGACGAAAAGCCATGGCAATAGCTCAAACGTTACAAAGTAAAGTTGAGCTAAATAGGGTTTTGGTTCTCAGGCAATTTTTTTTTCAAATCAATGAGGGAGGGAGTCAATGAGGGAGGGATGGTTTTATTTTTATTTTTTATATTTTTTATCTGCACATAGTAAGCATGGACTAAGATACCTTCCTCTGTCTAGTAATAACCAGAACTGTAGAGGACTGTTATGCATATCAACTCATTTAATCTTACATAAAAATTGTACTACTTAATTGTTGTCATCTACTTAATGTTGTAAGCCCGCAAGTCATTTTTCACATAATACACAGATATGTTAGAGCTCAATGCGCACTATAAATATCCAACACATATCTACTATGGACATGTTTGTAAAATAATAAAAAAATAAAATAATTTCATATTTATTTTTTCAAAAGTTTTTTGTCATAACATCAGGCATCGCAATAAAAAGGCCTAACGTGGCCCTTTTTATTCAATGTGGCAGGGCCTGAGAACCAAAACCCTTTTTTTTGTTTGGCCTTAGTTATATTACATGGCAATGAGTCACTGACAGTGCTTAGTAATTTGTAATTAGTGTTATAAGCTGGCTGGTGGGATAAAATAAGCGGGAATTTTGACTTATCCACCTTTGACTTAACCATGTTTATTTTATTGACTTTGCACACAAGCTCAGCCGGGACCAGACAATGACTTTGACGGAAGCGGGTTTTCGAGCTACCAACATTCGACTTTAATGATATTTGACTGTAGGAGGAAATTTCAAGTATTTTAGGTTGTACATAAATTCTACAGTGAACTGTTCAGTCATTCAATGTATTCTCCAAAATCATAATAGAGTTATCTTCCTTACGCCATTCTCTTCCGTTGGCGATGCTCCTGCATCTAATATTAGCTCCATTACATCTTTGTGTCCTCCTGCAGCAGCCAAATGCAGGGCTGATGATTTGTTAGTCTGAAAGGGGGAAACAGAGATATCATTGACATAATCACATGGAACTCGGCATTTGACACTTCCATGACTGCAGCTTCCTTAAATTTTGTGAAAACCCTGTGCCAATGCATTCTCTTACATATGTGAGTCTCCCATAGGGAGCCTCACATATATAAGAGAATACATTGGCTTAAAAATATTTACCTTGATCTTGTAAGCCAGTGCATTCTCTTATATATGTGAGGCTCAGGCTCCCTGTGGGAGACTCACATATATAAGAGAATACACTGGCACAGGATCTTTAATGCTGCACATCATGGAAGGGTTAATAACGAAATTGTGAACAAAGAGAGAATGCAATAAATATACATCTCTATTCAGAAATGTGTATTAAGTTAGTTGACAAATTCAGGATCATATCCATTGACAGCATCAGGCTCAAATAAGATTTTAATACATGCACATTTCATCAACATTCTAATAATTAAGTCATGATTGTTTTTATCTTATTAGTATTTGAACTTGTCTGGTATCTGATTTAAAAAAATCTTTGTTGCTCACATTGTGTCATTTCAATATTTTTTAACCATCTGATACATGTGCATGGAAACAAATTTATTGTGCAATGTATCTTAAAGTCATTAGCTTCACTCCCGGTGGGTATATATTTCATGTCAGACAGAACTGTATCCGGTATACCATAAGAAAGGTCATAAAAAACTAGAAATAAAACCCCAAGGTTGCATATTATTGATGCGGCATTCGCGCCGTATTAAATTGTTGAAAACTGCTGTCAGAGTAAGAAATCTTCTCAGATACAACCACATTTTCGGCGCGAATCATCGCGTGGAGGTCATGGAATTATATTCGGAAGAAATCGGAACCGCCCGAAAAACGACGATCGGCTGGCACGCACAGTTGACAGAACAGCCAAAACAATAGCCGGCATGTCGATAACCAAAAGTAGATTCAACAAAACACAAACTAGATAATGTGATTATGTCTTGATTTTTGCATCGATATCTCATGTTTTCTAATTGAAATATCGAGAATTAATTGCCAACTTAAACAAAGTGTACACACTGTGTATATGTTATATATGGATTGTTTGCAAATATAGGCGTGAATGGGTATTCACAGCATGCAAAATACGATTGGCACACCTCCGAACTGATCCAGGTCGTCATGCTTCTCATCGATTGAAAATAAACAAATCGGGGAATTCCTGCCCTTCTTATCAAACGTCAACACATTTGGTCGAATTTAAGATGAAGTTATCTGCAATGGCATTATTGACTTCTGTAAATGGAAATTATTAGCAATATTTCAAATGCAGAGAGTGCATGAACCACCGATCGATCTATAAATTATAATAGCCCAATCGGGCTGAACTAGATTGATTGGTCTTCCTGGCATAGTGGTTGCTGCTGTAAGAGAGGGAACTCTAAATTTCTTAAATATTAAAATTTTGTTTGTTTTCAGATTTGTACAAGTTTATAATGAATATTTAATACCAGTAAAAAGTTATACCATTGTCTTTCATTAGTTTCAAAATAAATGAGAATTTTTTTTAATTGGTAGAAACAGCTGGTCGAAAGAACAATTTAGAGTACTCCCCTTATCCCAGATTCACTTTATAGTAGCTAATTACACTTAAGCATAAATTGTTTACGCTTAAGCATAATTAACTTACGATAAGCGTACGCTTAAAGTGTAATTGGGTTCATCAGCTATCTCACCTCTATGGGAGGAAGCCAAATTAACATTTAATAAATAATTGAGCTAAAGCCCCCCCCCCCCCCAATCAAGGAATCTCTAATTACACTTAAGTGCAATAAGAGTATTTCTTATCGCGCTTAAGTGCAATAAGAAGATTCCTTATTGCGCTTAGAGATTCCTTATTGCGCTTAAGTGCAAAAATACGATATACCTTTTTGTGCTTAAGTGCAATAAGATATTCCTTATTGTGCTAAGCGCAATTAGATATTTCCTTATTGAACTTAATCGCAATTATATCTTCCCTTATTATATCGCTTAAGCTCAATTATATCGCTTAAGCTCTATTATTTATTAAATGTTAATTTGGCTCCCCATATACCTCATGTATATTGGTATAACCTGATGTAGGTTACTGGCATTAGTAATGCGGTTGCATCCATTTCAGCTTGAGGGGAGTTCAATGAGAGTGTATATGAATTACGTTTAAGCGTACTTCATTTATGCTTAAGCGCGGAACTCATTTACACTTTATAAGCATAATTAAAATGAATAATGCTTAAGCAAATACCTAACTCCAACTGATTTCCTCTGTCTGAATAATTGAGTCCATCTCATAGTATATGGGGGGAGTCTAAACCGATGTTTGATTGATGTCTTATTGCCAGAGTAAATTTGAGTTTAGAGGAAATCGCATGGGAGACAGCCTTTTCAAATATATTATTTATTAGTGTAAAGCAATTGCGCTGAAGCGCAAAAAATATGTGTCTAATAATATATTTGCGCTTTAGCATAAAATTGCCATAAATGTGATCTATTATATGGGAGGCCCTTTTCACATTTATTATTTATTTACGCTTAAGCGCAAATAACCTCTATCATTTGCACTTAAGCAAATATATCATATTTGCGCTTAAACGCAAATCATTTGCACTTAAGCGCAAATAAAAATCAATATGCATTGATCCCCCCCTGAATTAATTTTACATGGCACAGGCCTAAACACATCACTAAAGTTGATATAGCCCCACCATATGAGGGAAACAATCCCCCAGAAACCCCAAGATCTGTTTTATGACCATGGAAATGATATAGATCTGTGTAGGATATGTCTCTTTTATAAAATATACTATATCTCTGGGATGGAGACACAAATTCTTGGGGACAGGGATGCTGATATTATGAAAATAGGGGTTTTTCCCCTACTTCAAGTCAATGAGTACACCATATGAGGGAAGCAAACCCCAGTAACCCCTAATTCCCTGTTTATGGCCATGGAAATGGTATATATCTGTCCAGGAGATAATAAAATATACATGAGCTCTGGGAGTGAGGCACCAAATATTGGGACACCAGGGACAGAGATGCTGATATGCATATGGAAATATGTTTTTTCTTCAACTTCGAGTCTGTATAGGGCTACTACTATGGGCCCATGATAATATTATATGAGATGGACTCAATCATTCACATCAGAGGGATGTAAGGGAGTGTTAGATATTTGCGCTTAAGCTCAAATAAATTGATAGACACATATTTGTGCTTAAGCGCAAATGATTTACGCTTAAGCACAAATATTTGCGCTTAAGCGCAAATAAATAATAAATGTGAAAAGGGCCTCCCATACTATTTCCGCTAAAGCGCATATGATTTGTATTTAACTATAAATGATTTGCTCTTAAGTGCAAATGATTTACACTTAAGCGTAAATGATTTGCGATTAAGCAGAATCAGAATAAATGTGAAAACGGCTTCTCGTATAATCGCTTAAGCATAATTCATTTACAATTAAGTGTAATTAATCTATCAATGAAAATAAATGACCAGTGAGCTTAAGCGTAAATCAATTACGCTTAAGCACACTTAAATCAATTACGCTTAAGCACACTAGTCATAATTCTATTACTCATGATCACTCATAGGAGTAATGCTTTATCTACATCATACGGTTAAGCGTAAGTGAAGTACGCTTTATATGTGTGCATTACACCTGAGTGTAATACATTACGCTTAATTGTAATTCACTTACGCTAAAGTGCAATTAGCTAATACATGTGAAAAAGGCCTTCCGTTATAGTTATCATCCATCAGAATGAATAGTGCTTACTAAAGCTTGACAACAGAATTTGCCATTAAAAATATTTCATGGCCAATGAGCTAACAAATGTTCTGTACTGGCATATTGAATACCAATTATTGTACTATTGTACAGGTATAATGTAATTAAACAGTTTTGAGTTACAAAAGTAAGACAACTCTTTCTGCACGGTACTGTGCTTGCGGCCAGATTGATGTAAAAATTCGGTCAATGCGCTTACAATTTTCTATAAATAGTAACATTTTGAAATTATTACCTCTCGATCACTGTTCGATTATAATCTTTGCCACTAACTCAGCCATTGTTCTTCCGTTTTTGATTTCACGCAACAATTCCCTTTCTATTCCTACCCTGTCGAATTGACTACCGATTGCGATGTCAATTTGTTTTTCGCTTTAATATTCTGATGTGATGCTATTCCAGCGAACTGTCATCCTCCCTAGAAGCCATTTCTGAGAACGAAACCCGATTCAATCCCAATCGAGTCGGAAGTGCTCGGGCATTTCCGTGACTGCACAAGACAACGCATCGATTTGTTTTTTCGTGTTATTATGGCGAGATTAATCGGGACGATTGATGAAATATAAATAGTTAGCCGAATGGCCGTATAATGTGTACAAACTGACTTCAGGATGGGGGATTTCGTGTATCTGAGTTATTTTATTCACTCTTCCCACAGAATGACGCAGGGAACTCAATTGTGAGGTTCAATTTACGTTTCACATCACTTTAAAGGTTCCCAAGGCCTCCACAGTGTGGGCATATGTGCAAAAAATTCTAAAAGTCTGTAAAACATTACCACTAAGAACATGGAAAATAGATAAATTTTGTTCTTATATTCATTATTGATAGTTCTCCAATAACGAAATTTTGCAAGTTGAAACAATTATTATGTAAACAAAACTGTCACAGTGATTTGTCACCAAACATCGCTATAATCATGTTTTAGTCTCAATATGATTTTCTGAATATTTCGATGCATTGACCTATTCCAATGTTTACAATCAAGTTTTGTGGAGCTCCGTGGTCCAGTGGTTAGCATGTAGGACTTGTATTCCCTTTAGACATAGATAGAACCCCTCAGATTACATGTAGTCATAGAATGATCACTGCTTACGACTTTTATGATTAGCAAAGTGCAATCAGTTTTGGTCTTGATTGGGTGTATATTGACATCCATTATTCTCAGAGTAGAAACATGAAATTTTAAATCATATTAACCCTTTATCCAACAAAACGGCCAAAACCGGCCAAATAAAGCTTCAACAGCCTAAATTATCTTGGGTCTGTCTCAATAAAACCATACAAATATGGATATCATTGGAACCGGCTCCTTGACCACATTGTGATGGTTACAGTTATGCCCTGTGCCAATGCATTCTCTTATATATGCGAGTCGACAATAGGTCGCCTCGCATATATAAGAGAATGCATTGGCCTAAAAAAAACTTTTTTAACACTTTTTACCATTTTTTCTTACATTCTTTAACAATTTTATAATTTGTAATGTGTTAAGCCAATGCATTCTTTTATATATGCGAGGCGACCTATGGTCGACTCGCATATATAAGAGAATGCATTGGCACAGGGCCCTTCTGTTGGGTAAAGGGTTAATTGCTCTATACTCACCCTATTCTTAGCACTAAGCACCACGCTTTTGTTGAACTTCATCAGTTCCTTTATCACAGCACAGCTTCCTTTAGCAGCTGCTATATGAGCACATGTCATGCCATTCTAAAACAGAAAGCCATTCTAGTACAGTAATGCCCTAATTAATTGACTCCATAACCACAGCAGAATTATGAGTAACTTTTCAGGATTTAGTCGGAAATATGGCTTGTTGCCATTCATCGGAAAGCTCTTGCCGAGAGCGTTCCGATGAATGGCAACAAGCCATATTTCCGACTAAATCCTGAAAAGTTACCCATAATTCTGCTGTGGTTATGGAGTCGATTAATTATAGGGCATTACTGTAGTTTAATGCAATGTATTATGTATTCCTATGCCAAATAAGCATTTCTACTTTAACCTCTTCAATACTAATGACATTATGATGTCGAGTGCTGGGCTGATGACGTTATGGCCATTTTCCAGTGGAAAAATATAACGGGGATATCACTGACTCAGTTGAAAGGCTATTTTCATTCAAAATCGTGGTACATCATACAATGTTTGAATCTTCGAGATACAGTTGTTCCGATGCACCAATCGCTGAGTTCCAGTTTTGAATAATGGCTGACTGCTAGTGTGCTGAAGTAGGTCCATACTCAGTACAGATGAATATATAGCACACAGTGTGATATTTTACGACCGTGATCAGTACTGACGTATAGCAGCCAAGAGGCTAATACAATTACCCTGCTTTAAATGCATTAGCTTTGTTAGAACCAATGGGTAAAATAATTTTTTTAAACAATGTAATATGTTATAATATATATAACTTTTCTCACTGAAAAAATGTTGAAGAATTAAAAGTTGACATATTGTTGATAATTTGTTACTTTATTGATGCTAAGAAATTATTACAGTCAACGATCAATTCTGCCTTGATGCAGCTATCCTTTAAAACCTTTCTATACTAAATGGATTCTCCCATTCAGTTAAAAAGTGGACATTGGAATGGTCTATTTTATTCATTTGGATGGATGTTATGGTGATAAGAGCAGATAAATAAAAGCACAGAATTAGCCCTATTTATTGTGGGAAATGTTTGGATAATAAGTTCTACATACGACCATAGTTTGTTTAAATTATTATCTAAACATTTCCTATGGGATACTACTCATCAATGATGATTTACAGTAATGCCCTAAATAATCGACTCCTTAACCACAGCAGAATTATGGGTAATTTTTCAGGATTTAGTCGGAAATATGGCTTCTTGCTATTCATCGGAAAGCTCTCACTTAAGGAGTCGATTATTTAGGGCATTACTGTAGTATAGAAAGGGTTAAACACATTAAACGTTCCAATCCAAAGATAAATTACTATGGGATATAAAGTAGGTGTAATTACTTCTGAATCCTCAGATAAAACTATTATTACTTTTTAACAAAACCTAAAAAAGCATCCTTAATTTTGATAGGATATAAGATAGGATAATTTTATTTCGCAATACAAAAATTACAAAGTCTATAACAAACATATATTTATGTAATATTGAGTATCATTACCACTTTATAGGGCGTCCTCTAGTAGATTAACTTATTTTATCCACATGGTAAGATTCCATACTTTTTAGGTGGAGTTGACCGGAAGTTGGCAGCAGACATTAATGAATCTTTGTTTTCATTAATGCCCGACGCCCACTTCCGGTTAGGCCACCCAATAAATGAGGACATGGTAATAATAGTAATAACATGATTTTTGTCGGGTGTCATGATTTACTAATGGCCCTCAGGCCTATTAGCTGCCCTCGACTGCGTCTCAGGCCCCTAATATACCCTCGGACTGTAGGGTCATTAATAAACCATAACGCCCTCCAAAATCAAGTTATTGGTATATTGTGTGGAGTTCTGTGTCCAATGCAAGCCGTCTTTCCGACACCCCATGATTAATAACTAGAACTACATATATCTATTCTGCTAAACACACAAGGAGAGAGGGCGTTGGATAAACATTAACATACAGGATGTAACAGCAATAATACAACATTGGTCAATAAGAGAGGAAATTATGGTTGAAGGACAAAGATAGAGAAATGATTTCTTTCTTTAAATCTACATGTATCTCTTCCGCGAAATTTCTGTATAAATTCAGGGCTATTAAATAATACTTTTGGATCAGAGAGACCCGAGTCAACAGGAACTTCTGTCACTATAGGAATAATGTAATTTTCCAAATTATTTTTCAACGAACTGGGACAGAAAATGTGGCTATTTTTAGATTTCTACACTTTTCATCTGTGATATGTGTATGTTTTCAATTGAAAATGTATCGTTTTAAGTGAAATACATGCAACACCATACATTTCTGTTGTGTTTGATGGGTTATGGGTATAAAACCGTAACAGATCATTCAAAGCAAGTTTCTTAGCAATGTTGTTGTTGTTGTTGTTGTTGGAAGTGGTGCCGAGAAGAGAGCACTTCATGTGAAAGGATAAAATTTCCGCTGAATTGGTCATTGTTGCATGGTATTCTGCAAAAAGACAAACAGTTAAACTCAACGTGGGTCGAATACCCATTCAAATTCCCTTGAAATTTCACTCTAAATTCACAAATAAATAATTATTGTAATAAAAATGAACATACGACTAATTTAAATCAATTGTTTATGAGACTTTGAGACACTGGGTGACTTTTTGCACATTTAGGAGATCATGGGTGTCTTTTTGCACGAAATCATGTGACAATGACCTATTCAGCCAAATTTCCGAGTCATGCCATGTAACTTTAATCCACACATAAATTTCTCGCTTGATATAAAATGAAGGTCAGGATTAGGCAGGAGGAAAAGATAAATGGTCGGAAGATGAATAATCAGGTTTCATGATGGAAAGCTCAACAAGTGGTCAACTAGGGGGCATAATTACCGGCAATGCCTGATATCTAACTCAGTTCACGACAATCATCACTATTTAAACACTGACATTCCTATCAATCTAAATCTACAATTGAGGGGCATGCAACAAAGCAAAGACAATCGTGTCACAAAGTATGAATGTTGTTCAATACTGACGAAGTAATCTTTTTGATGTGTTGTTGCAGGGGAAACATATTTTTCAACAGACTTTTGCAAGTCTTTATCTGAGTGATTATAATTAATCCAAAGTAGATTTGCATAGAATTTATAGCTGAACAGATCGGTAATTAACCCTTCCAGGACTGGAGCTTCCTGAAATCTTGCAAAAACCCTGTGCCAATGTATTCTCTTATATATGTGAGTCTCTCATAGGGAACCTCACATATATAAGAGAATACATTGGCCTAACAATATTTACCTTGACCTTGTAAGCCAGTGCATTCTCTTATATATGCGAGGCGCCCTATGAGAGACGCGCACATATAATAGAATGCACTGGCATAGTGTCTTTATTAATGCTGCATCAGCACGGCTCCCATCATGGAAGGGTCAATAGACTCAATTATCATGCTGGTATAATCGTCCATTTCACGATACTTGGCTATGCAATAAAAAAGTAAAGAAAATTTATTTCTATAATCTGGGCAATTCATCTAGAATTTCTCTTTTTGTCACTCCTATCCCAATTGAATGAATTAATAGTACGCTTTGAAAACAGGCAATAATATCTATCTCATCAGTCATCTTTATTTTAGTCATCTTTATTTTAGTCATCTTTATTTTAGTCATCTTTATTTTAGTCATCTTTATTTTAGTCATCTTTATTTTAGTCATCTTTATTTTAATGATTAGACTTTGCGACTGATTATTTCTGATTGCTATTCCAAGAACCATCTGAAATGAAAGTGTCAATGACACTGTAGCTCAACTTGGAAAGGGAATAATTTAATGTGTTACTGTCGATGGAGTGATTAGGAATGTGGAAAGTTGAAATGTCTAATTTACTAGTTTATCAACTTGAAGAGATATATATATACATGTATATAAAAGTAAAATCTAAGATGGTTACTACGGCTATGTTTTCCAACAATTCAAAAACATTTGATAGCTTTAGTCATGCAAAGAGTAGAATCCAAGATGGCTGCTGGCAGTCATGATTTAATGCCGAATAACACCAAAATGACTCGTTCCCATCTACATGTCAAAAGTCAAGACAAATTTCATAATGATCTGACCAAAGGTACGACCTGTTGCCCATGCCAAAGGATTTAGTCATGCAAAGAGTAAAATCCAAGATGGCTGCTGGCAGCCATGTTTTTTGGCCGAATGACCCCAAATTTACTTGTTCCCATCTACATGTCAATATTAACATCCATGACAAATTGTATGATGATCAGATGAACAGTACGACCTGTAGCCCGTGCTAATGGATTGAATTTTGAAATCCAAGATGGCCGAGGTGGCCATGTTTTTTGTCCGAATGACCCCAAAATGATTCGTTCCCATCTATATTCCAATTTCAACAGCCATGACAAATTTTATGATGATCAGACTAAAGGTACGACCTGTAGCCTGTGCTAAAGCATTTAGTCATACAAAGAGTAAAATCCAAGATGGCTGCTGGCGGCATGTTTTTTGGCCGAATGACCCCAAAATTGCTCGTTCCCATTTAGATGTCATTGTTAACATCCATGACAAATTTCATGATGATCTGACCAAAGGTACGACCTGTAGCCCGTGCTAAAGGATTTAGTTATGCAAAGAGTAAAATCTAATATGGCTGCCAGCGGCCATGTTTTTTGGCCGAATGACCCCCAAAATGACAATTTTCCCATCTACATGTCATTGTTAACATCCATGACAAATTTTATGATGATCAGACTAAAGGTACGACCTGTAGCCCGTGCTAAAGGATTTAGTCATACAAAGAGTAAAATCCAAGATGGCTGCTGCGGCCATGTTTTTTGGCTGAATGACCCCAAAATTAATCGTTCCCATCTACATGTCATTGTTAACATCCATGACACGCGTGTGTGCGTGTATGCATGTGTGCGTGATTCGTCAACAATTACCTTTAGCACGGGCTACAGTTCGTACCTTTGGTCCGATTATTATGAAATTTGCATGGATGTTGACATTGACATGTAAATGGGAATGAGTCATTTTGGGGTCATTAGGAAAAAAAACATGGCCACCAGCGGCCATCTTGGATTTCCATGTTTTTTCGTCCGAATGACCCCAAAATGACTCGTTCCCATCTACATTCCAATTTCAACAGCCATGAAAAATTTCATGATGATCAGACTCAAGGTACGACCTGTAGTCCGTGCTAAAGCATTTAGTCATACAAAGAGTAAAATCCAAGATGGCTGCTGGCGGCCATGTTTTTTGGCCAAATGACCCCAAAATGAATCGTTCCCATCTACATGTCATTATTAACATTCATGACAAATATTATGATGAACAGACTAAAGGTACGACCTGTAGCCTGTGCTAAAGGATTTAGTCATACAAAGAGTAAAATCCAAGATGGCTGCTGGCGGCCATGTTTTTCGGCTGAATGACCCCAAAATGACTCGTTCCCATCTACATGTCATTGTTAACATCCACGACAAATTTTATGATGATCAGACTAAAGATACAACCTGTAGCCCGTGCTAAAGAATTTAGTCATACAAAGAGTAAAATCCAAGATGGCTGCTGGCGGCCATGTTTTTTGGCCGAATGACCCCAAAATTACTCGTTCCCATCTATATGTCAATATTAACATCCATGACAAATTTCATGATGATCAGACGAACAGTACGACCTGTGGCCCGTGCTAATGGATTAAATTTTGAAATCAAAGATGGCAGCTGGCGGCCATGTTTTTTGTCCACATGACCCCAAAATGACTCTTTCCCATCTACATTCCAATTTCAAAAGCCATGACAAATTTCATAATGATCAGACTAAAGGTACGACCTGTAGCCGTACTAAAGGATTTAGTCATAGAAAGAGTAAAATCCGAGATGGCTGCTGGCGGCCATGTTTTTCGCCCGAATGACCCAAACTTGACTCGTTCCCATCTACATGTCATTGTTAACATCCATGACACATTTTATGATGATCTGACCAAAGGTACGACCTGTAGCCCGTGTCCAAGGATTTCGTCATGCAAAGAGTAAAATCTAAGATGGCCGAATGACCCCAAAATTACTCGTTCCCATCTACATGTCAATATTAACATTCATGACAAATTTCATGACAATAAGATGAACAGTACGGCCTTAGCCCGTGCTAATGGATTGAATTTTGAAATCCAAGATGGCCACTGGCGGCCATGTTTTTTTTCCGAATGATCCCAAAATGACTCGTTCCCATCTACATGTCAATGTCAACATCCATGACAAATTTCATAATAATTAGACCAAAGGTACGAACTGTAGCCCGTGCTAAAGGAAATTGTTGACGCATCACACACACACACACGCACACACGGACGATGGATACCAAGCCATGGCAATAGCTCAAACTTTACAAAGTAAAGTCGAGCTAAAAACCCATTACATATTTTCTTATATGTCACTAGTGATGAACAGGCTCGTGCTTCCCTCCAACTTGGCATTGATTAGGCATATTAATACTATTTTGAAAAGCCGCGTATGACACCAACACCAGACAATGCAAAATGATTGATTTGTTCATTATAAAGCTAAATTATTGACCAACTTCGTTGCACTAACGAAAATAGACACAAAAACATAGAGGCAAATTGGGGAATTATATTTTTCGTCGCAAGTCTGAGTGCGCAATGAAGCATCTCAGCCAACGATGTAAATGTATGCATTTTTAAGCTTCTTTTAAGGACTTTGTTTTGTTAAAAAGGCATAAAGCTCTAGTTTATTTCATGTGATATACAAGATTTTCAACTCATTATTTTGGGATATAAGATTTTATGAAACTCATTTGATAAATTTGATTCACAACTCATCTACGACTCGTTGTGAATCAAATTAATAAAACTCGTTTCATAAAATCTTTTATTACATGATCCTACCCTTATTCCATTCAAAAAACCCATTCTATAAATTTGTCGCGTTTACATTCCGTATGCTAAGTCTCAAAATACTATGGCTTCCAATATTTTTCGAACAAACTATAATGAATGAAGAGTTTACAAAGTTATGTCATTAAACATACGCAATTAAATATGCCAAAGAGTCTATTTATCTGGGATTATTTCTTTATCTATTTAACTGGGATTATTTCTTTACGCGGGCAAACAACGCATACCGGTAGTTACGTGAAACATCATCACATGCCTTTATAGAAGCCGATGTTAGTTTAATTTGTTGATTTAAGTGTGTGTCGTCGAGGTTTTGGATCATGTAATAAATAGAATCTACAACTCGTCCCCAGTTTATAGCGGAATTTACAAAATCGTCCAGTAAATTAGGTCTGGGCCTCGCCAAAGGCTCGGTCCAGACCTAATTTACTGCACTTGTTTAGTAAATATTCCGCTATAAACTGGGGACTCTTTGTAGATCCTCTATATATCCCATCATAACTCATTGGAGATGTCGCAATGGATGTCAAACTGTTCAGTTTGCTCTCAAGTTTCAAAGGAAGTGATTATTGATTCTACATAATGTTTGTAGTACCAGAAAACAACAAAAGTAAATATTTTTATCACCAACACATTCACAACTTACATCAATTTGCTCAAGTTTGGTTGGCAGTATACACATATTTTGATGCACTATTTATTTTTACGTCAAATTGGAGCATTCATAACCACTGATTATACGAAATGACAACTAAAACACATGTTTTACCAGAAGTACTCACCTTTCGAGAACGAAATAAATAATCCTCCAAATAACAATTGGAAGTTCCACTGTACGTTTTTATTGCATAGCAAAATGTGAAATGGACGGTTTATACCATGGGTAATTATGTGATATTCAAACAAGCCTGCAAATAGTGTGTCTGTCATTTGCAGAATGAGGTCCCCAGAGGGTGAATTTAGTGATGCTATCCCACACAGCAGGTAGCATCACAAAACTCACCCTCTGAGAACCTCATTCTGCTTAGGCCTCATCTTCTAGGAAGTATTTATAGTCTCAAATTAACACGTTCATTGCCAAATATGAGTTTTCTCGTACATATCAACAACTTCAACTGGGAAACTTCAATCTGATCCTAGGTCTTTCATAGCAGTTGAGGCCTAAGCAGAATAAGGTTCCCAGAAGGTGATGCTCGCATAATGTGCGGGTAGAGTCACTAAATTCACCCTCTGGGGATCTCATTCTCATCTCAAATGACAGACACACTATTGCAGGCTTGTCTGCAAAAGGTAGCTCGATCTGCTGGATGAATCAACTTTTTTTGTAGGTAGGTCTAACACTGGGTTAGGGACTGATTTCTAAATGAATGTGCCAACTTTGAACAGTCTTTTAATACAAATCTCACTATCAGAACACACTACGTGAATTATGAGAGGAAATTCTGACATGCGTAGTATTAATGAATTTTCTTTATTTAGAACTGAATGATACATCAATATACTGAGTAAAAAAAATCAGGATATGCTTCTGCTATAATATAACCGAGAATAAAAAAAATTATTGATATTTTAGAAAAAAATACGATATGATATATCTGTGAAAATGAAAGGGACATGAGTGCACTCTCGATTGACAGAATCCAGTAAATACTTGCTATATAGGAAATATACTACAGAAAAATGTGACACGTTTTCTTTGCAATATGAATTAGTCCTAAGGATTCTATGTCTGCAGCTTGCTACTGACCCATGCTTTCTTATACTTACCACATCCTGTAGTATAAATACACAATTTAATTTAATAAAGTCAACAATTTAATACAATATAACATTTAAAGCTCCAGGATTATGCGGGAGACTCCCAAATTGGAGCGCAATCTCCCGCACTCCCGGAACGGCATAAAATCAGCAAGTCACAAAAATTTAAGTTCTTTCCTGTGACAATTAGCACTGATAAGACAGATAGTCAGCACTTGGTTACCATTTCTTTGTGACAGTTAACACCTATGATTAATCTGCTGTTATAAAATCAACATTGATCACTCAGCAGGGTTGTGATAATAAAAACAATGATCACATATTAAACACTATTGAAACCAAACACTAGACTGAACAAAGGTGGCCGGTTCTCAATTAACGATCCCTTTAAAGATATAAGAATGTGAAACCACAATGAGGTTTATTGACTTTCGAAATACCAATTGATGCAAAAGTTCCAAATTTAAACTGTCCCATTTTCTCCAAATATTCTGGTAAAAAATTGAAAACCATATAAGAGCAGCAATTAGAGAAAAGTAAAGCAAATTATATTCAAAGGAAACACATATTCTTCTGAAATTTGAGCAATGTGCACTCACTTATAATAATCATGACATATGAAAAAGATTTTACATTGAAGAAGTTTCACAAAGATTCAATGATTTCAGTGACATGTTAAAATTTTGGCAAGATTTTAAATTTGTCTGGCATTACATATGAGACAATAAAGATCACCTTATGCAAAAACTTCCAACTTTAAAGTTCATATAAAGTTAACACAAAGTTAATATAAAGTAAATATAATTAAAAGGACTGTTGAATGATGTTCATCAATGACAAAAATATTTATGCTTTTGACCCTGCTTACGTCAACAAAGCAGAAATCGCAATTGACACACTGTATGCAATACTCGGGACCGGATCTCTAAAGTCTGATTTATTTCTAAACATAGGTGTTTAACTTAAAACATTCTAAAGATATGCATGTAAGAAAATTTATCTGCTGTCATTCCTTTCATTCCCATATTTTTTATTAAAAGCAGAAAATATTATTTTATATGGTCCCGCCAAACTCAGTATCCATTAACAACACTGTTATCTCTAAGTTTGACTAAGTTAATCTGTTAGACCGAGAATCACTAAAAATTGGACGAACTAAAGAACCATTTGTTAGAACTAAGGGCCATAACTCAGGTAAATAAAAAAAATCGAATAAACCTGGTTTTTGAACTCAATCAAGATATTGTTGTAAAAGATCAATATACCCCATATGAATGAAATGGGTTGACGTTTGTTAAAGTTTTCACACTAAGAGTCATAAATTTGCTTTAAAAAAAAAAAAAAAACTAAGGGCCGTAACTCAGATAAATAAAATCTGACAAACCTGGTTTTCAAAATCAAATGAGATTGTTGTAAAAGATCCATATTTCCAATATGAATGGAATCGGTTGAAGATTGATCAAGTTATCATGCTAACAGTCATACAATTGTAAAAAAAAAGACAAACTAAGTAAAATAAATCAGACAAACCTGGCTTTTGAACTCAATCAATATATTATTGTGAAAGGTTCACATATCAAATATGAATGTAATAGGTTGACATTTGTTCAAGTTTTCGCTGTCATTGCTAAAAATATACAAACTAAGGGCTGTAACTCAGGTAAAAAGGACCTGACAAATCTAGTTTTGTTCAAGATATTGTAGTGAAAGATCCATATACCAAACATGGATGAAATTAGTTGACGCTTGATCGAGTTATCACAATAACAGACATAACATTTCCTGAAATTGCTAAAAATAGACAAACTAAGGCCTGTAACTCTTTAAAAAGGATATGACAAATCTGTTTTTTTAACTCGTTCGAGATATTGTTGTATAAGATCCATATACCAAATATGAATGAAATTGATTGACGTTTGTTCAAGTTATCGTGCTAATGGACATCAAATTTCTATAAACAGAAACAAATAGCATAACTCTGGTCAGAAAGTCAGGGCAGACCCGATTTCCAGTGTACAGCTGTCGCACATGACAATTAACTCACATACCAAAAATGTTCAGAATCCATCAATAAGCAGCTATGTTTAATATATAGGTTTGTTGATGGACGTCCGCCTGCCAACCGTTCCTCGCCAAACCATAAGTTGAGTTTTGATATTGACTAAAAGCTATCACAATACCAGATGCTCTTGCTATTTATAGTAAAATATTGTAAAGTTCATGGTACTGTGACTGTTTGATAAGTTGAATGATAGGAGTATAACCCTCGATTAGGTATATAATGAAACTGATCTTTTGGTCGTAGTTCAATTAATGCGCCCAACATCTAAATTGGATTCATTACAATTAAAGATGCATAATCCGATTAAACGCCCCTCAATTACTATTTATTTGGATTCGGGGGTAAAAAATATTTTATTCGAGTCGAGGAACCCCACCTATCAAAGCTCAGAGTTATTATATATTGATTTTTTAAATATATTATATTTCACCATCAAGACTTATTAGAGGCTGATGGTATCAGACCAAATTGCGGATGAAGATACATAACTCTAAAATCAAGAGGCTTTATGTTGATAATAAGACCAAATTTAGTTGAATAACATGTTGATAAATAATACATTTCGGGCAATTTTATACTATAGTTGACTGTGGTTAGCATTATTTTTGGGCAATTAATTGATTCTGATAGCTGAAGGGGCATTTAAAAACATTTTGTTGTTGTTGGAATCTAATTATATGGGGACCATCGATTCGGATTGAGTACCTTTAAGTATAGTTTATAATCAGCGGTATTCTTTTTGCCACATAAAATTTGCATTTTCTAATTCATAACATACCGTGTTTGCCATAGTAACCAGTTCTGATCTTTGCTTGATGAATAACTTAACGACATCAGAGTGATCATTCTCAGCCGCCAGATGGAGAGGAGTCTGACCGTGCTACAAAAACAAGTATACAAAGATGAGCTTCTTTTCTTAGTTATAATTAACTACTTTTATGCCAGTATCGATTAATAGCGCCCGCTCTCCCGCGGCAAAGCCGCGGAAGCGATGCAACCTAGGGTATACGTATGCGAATATGAGATATACTAATCGACCTTTTCAGCCCACTCTAAAAATAGATTAAATTACCTTAAGTAGAATAATTTATTCATAATTCAAAGGTCAGCGGAGTCCAAAAATGATTGTTGGCGACGGCCACCATTTTGTATTGATTAATGCCACCTCGAAATGTGTAATTGGGCAAAATGCTCAAGGTCAAAAATAAAAAACTTGGATCTAGCAACTGTTAGCTATACTTCATCATATGTAGGAACATCATGCTCCTAAAGCCAAATATATTTTCAAAAAGTGAATGTAAATTGAACAAAAGCTCTGGTTAACAAAAAAGTTAAATTGCATGAAAAAGTTTTGTTTACATATTTCATAAAATTATTAAAAATATTTACCCCGAAAGAGGAATCTAGCGACCTTGCTGGCCGTTTACATATTATCTTCAATTTTTTAACGGTATTTCCACCTAAAAGATTGATGAAATATTCTCAAAGTTCAAGGCCGACAAATGGAAACTTTAAGTTCCGATTGAAAGATCGCAGAGTCATTTTAAGATTGCTTCTTGGGAAACCAGTAAAGGCGTCATGACATCAAGACGTACATCATGACGTCACTACCTACACTGGCGCGCAAACTTCCAGACAGGACTGCGTCGATGGCCAGACAGCTGAGACTCGTATTACATGGCAGGCTAAATATCCACATTTACGTTATATGTGATTATTTACATTTTACCGGAAGTAAGCAAAAGTGAAGATGTCATTTTTTAATAATAAAATGATATCTTTAATGTCGGTCTAGACAATAATACTATATCTATGTTGTAGAAATTTCCCACTATTTAATGGGGAAGCATATAATAAATCAAATTATTTTTTATTACATGATCCTAACCTTATACCATTCAATAAACCCATTATGTGATATTAAACGTTCGTTTAATAACAGGAAATAGTGCCAGGCAACCTTTGACTTCCGGTTTGTAGTGTGTTAACATTCCGTACGCGGACGGTACGCCACGTCTCAAAATACTATGGCTTCCTATATTTTTCCAACAAACTATCACGAATGAAGAGTTTGAAAAGTTATGTCATTAATTATATGCCATTAAATGCGCCAAAGAGTCTTTATTTATCTGGGACTATTTCTTTACGCGGGCAAACAACGAATAGTTACGTGAAACGTCACCGCATGCCTTATAGAAGCCGATGTTACTTTCGCGTCCTATTTGTTGATTTAAGTATGTTTTGTAGATGTTTTGGATCATGTAATAAATAGAATCTACAACTCGTCCCAAGTTTATAGCGGAAATTACAAAACTCGTCCAGTAAATTAGGTCTGGACCTCGCCAAATGCTCGGTCCAGACCTAATTTACTGGACTCGTTTTGTAAATTCCGCTATAAACTGGGGACTCGTTGTAGATCCTCTATTTACTATACCTTCGAAGACAAATAATATACCAATGTTCAGTTTTTTCTGTATTTTATTTACAAATAAGCTATTTGTAGTCTGAAATCATGTTTATTCAAAAATATATTGTTATAATTTTGGCCTGGAAGAGATAGAGTAATGCTCTAAATAATCGACTCCTTAACCACAGCAGAATTATGGGTAATTTTTCAGGATTGAGTCGGAAATATGTCGGTGAGAGCTTTCCGATGAATGGCAACAAGCCATATTTCCGACTAAATCCTGAAAAATTACCCATAATTCTGCTGTGGTTAAGGAGTCGATTATTTAGGGCATTACAGTAGGCCAACAGAGATGATTTTGGCAAGCTGAAATAACCAATTTTGTATCCAATGTCAGCAGAAAAATTTGTTTTGCAAATATTTATTCATATTAAGCTTTAGGTTAACTGATTGCAGGTCATGATCCCGGGACATTTTCGAGAGGTTGTGTTTTCTCCCAGATAGTTAACTCTTTCACTGACGATCGCGACTTGAGTCGAATTACCCATACACTGCCGATCGCGACTTGAGTCGAATCCTGACACCTTCGACCCGTAACATCAATCCATGGGAAGTAACTCTATATTATTATGTGAAAACAGTGTACGTGATGTAATCAAATTTGTAACGAGAAACTCCCCGTTTATTTTTTTATATTTCGGTATGTCGGCCATCTTGTTTTTTTTATTAAGTGGTCGCGGTCACATGACCCTCCTGGTATGGGAAGTGTTTTCCATTCCACAGAGAACAATACCTACCTGCATACCAAATTTCAGGAATATACCTCTGCATATACAAAAGTTATTGTGAAATACCCAATAATATATGTATTTAGAAGAAATATTCTTACTTGTGCTCGGTTCTCAATACTAACACCAACTTACATACCAAATTTCATCAAATATCTCTGCAGATACAAAAGTTATTGAGAAATAATGAATTTTCCATATATTTCGGTGTGGTGGCCATCTTGTTTTGTGATCATGTGGTCATGGTCTCGTGACCCTTATGTGGTCACAGTCTCATGACCCTGGCAGACTGGGAAGTGTTTTCAATTTGCAAGTCCAAAATCTAACTGTGCACCAAGTTTCACGAACATACCTTTACAGATGCAAAAGTTATTGAGAAATACCCAATCAATATGTATTTAGCAGCAACATATACTAATATTATCTTATATTTCGGGATGGCGGCCATCTTGTTTTGTGGTCACATTATAGTGGTCACGTGAAATGTGACACTGGCGGACTTGAACATATTTTCTATTCCCAATACTGATACCTACTTACATACCAACTTTCATGAAAATATCTCTACAAATACAAAAGTTATTGAGAAATACTGAAATTTTCATATATTTTGGGGTGGCAGCCATCTTGTTTGTGGTCACGTGATCGTGATCATGTGACAATGGTGGACTGGGATGTGTTTTCGATTCCCCAGACCAATACCTACATGCGTACCAAGTTTCATGAAAATAGCTCGGCAGATACAAAAGTTATTGAGAGATACCCGATCCATATGTATTTAGCAACAATATGCTACATGTACATGTATAGTATGCTTGGCAGTAGCAGATCTGTCTGTGGTGCTGCATGGCAGTGAAAGAGTTAATGTCCATCCAAATCTGTATATTTGTTAGAAAAATAAGAAGAAAATTTATTCCTATAGTTTTTGTCATAAGTCATTGACTTTCGTTAAAAAAAAAAATAAAAAAAAAATCCTCTAAAAAGTACCATAGATATTAGACTGGAATTTTATTTTATTACATATTTGTTAAGAAAACAAAATTATCGTACCATAAAAGTTTAGATCGTACCACAAATGTTTAGAAGGGTTGCCTCATCAAGAGGACATATTGAATAGGATAATTAGGTATGTACACTCCACCACCATGCATACTAGTAACCCATCCTCCTGTCGATACTCATGTTATCATATGGAACGCCACCGCTGCCTGATGTGGCTCTGTCGCAAATATATGATGTGATTTCTCCATTATATTATGTTGGTTGACAAAATATTAGGTCATTTCTTCATTATACGATTATGTTTTCTCCATTATATTATGTCGTTTCATCATTATATGAGGTGGATTCATTAATATATAAGGTGGTTTCTTCTTTATATTAGGTTGTTTCTTCATTACATGATGTTGTTTTATCATTATATGAGGTGGATTCATTAATATATAAGGTGGTTTCTTCTTTATATTAGGTGGTTTCTTCATTACATGATGTTGTTTTATCATTATAGGAGATGGATTCATTAATATATAAGGTGATTTTGTCACTATACAATATTTCATTATGCTCTGTTGATCAAAAATATGGAAAACGAAGGCGTTACATAAACAGACCATTTGATGCATGCAAGCAATCCACCATCCAATGTTAATATTTAAACCCAGTTGTTCGAATCATGTTATTCTGTTAGGAATGAGAAAACATTACTTATTTTCTTCTACATGTACAAAAATATGCTCGTTTTATCCTGTTTGGCAATCAGTATGTATACCTTGTTTATGATGAACTTCCTCGAGATGGCATCCAATATTTTTGAGTGACTGTTCCGGTTTGAGATTTCCTTTATGCGAAGCAAGGCTGTTAACCACCAGTAATGGCAGTCTTCAGAAATGATTCTGGCATGAAGTGATAGCCAGTTACATACAAGTGGATGTGCAGTACGTTATTTCATATGTGTATTGACCGCGATGTGACTCTCTCTCTCTATCTAATGAGTATACTCACATCGTCAGCTGGACTGGCATCGGCCCGTTTGAGTAACATCTCACATACTTCCATCTGTCCATTTTGTGCTGCCATGTGTAATGGCGTCCTCTTGGCCTAAAATTTATTCAATGCATCTTAAATCAATGAACATGTATTGAATGGCAAAACATATTAGCTTAATTCTTCTATGGTGGTCATCCATAACAGTAATGCATAGAAACATGTGCATTTTGTGAATCTTGAATATTATATTGCAATAATTCTCCTATTAAATTGTTGCCAAATATATTTTGATAGGAAATGACATGGCACTATGTGCATAGAATTGTCATATATTATTAAGTGGTAATTACATGATCAAAAGGAATTAAAACTGGGCATTTGTGAATTGCGGGAAAATCTCAGAAAAATAACATTGAAATAAAATAATTTATACAAAAGAGTACAAAAGAACAGTGAGAGCATTGATTCCAATTTGGAAAATTCCGATGAAGTGGACTATCCTCATGCTATTTGTTTAAAGATGGTCTATCTCTACCCAGGAAGTTATATATATATATATAGATTCCGCAGTATAAAAAATAGATATTAATCACCTGTCCGGAATACATTTTATCAATTGGTATTAATTTTATTTAAAATTTCTTATGACATTCAGGGGACAGTTTTAGGGGCCAAAAGCCAAAAAATTACAATCAAAGGACCGTAACTCTGGTAAAAAATATACAGCTGGGACTATTTGCGAACTTATTTCAGAAGCTTCTCTTGTGAACTCGCATACCAAAACTCTTCAAAATCCATTGATAATTGTTCGAAATAAAGCTCAGATGGCTTTTCATGGGTGCTAAATGCCAAAAAATGAGAATCAAAGGGCCGTAACTCAGGTGAAAATGTACGGCCAGGCCTAGTTTGCGAACTCATTTCAGAAATTCCTCTTGTGAACTCATATACCAAAAGTCTTTCAAATCCATTGATTATTATTCAAAATAAACCTTGGACAACTTTTCCTGGGTGCTAAACTAAAACAAAATACAATCAAAGGGTCATAACTCAGGTAAAAATGTACGGCTGGGCCTAGTTTGTGAATTTATTTCAGATAATGTACTCCTTTTGTGAACTCACATACCAAAAATCTTTCAGCTCAATTGATAATAGTACGAAATAACCACCGGACATCTTTTCGTGGGTGCTAAATGCCAAAAATGATAATCAAAGGACCGTAACTCTAGTGAAAAGGTCCAGCCGGGCCTAGTTTGCGAAGTTGTTTCAGATACTCCTCTTGTGAACTCAAATAAAAAAATTCTGTCAAATCTGTTAATAATTGTTCAAAATAAACCCTAGACAAATTTTTGTGGGCTCTAAATGTCAAAAATGACAATCAAAGGGCCGTAACTCTGGTGTAAATGTGTGGCCGGGCCTAGTTTGCAAAATTGTTTCAGACACTTCTTTTGTGAACTCATATACCAAAAATCTATCAAATCTGTTGATAACTGTTCGATATAAACCCCAGACAATTTTTCTTTGGTGCTGAATGCCAAAAAAATTATAATCAGGGCTGTAACTCTTTTAAAACTGTACGGTCATGCCTAGTTTGCGAACTCATTTCAGATACTCCTTTTGTGAACTCACATAACAAAAATATATCAATTATGTTGATAATTGTTCGAAATAATTAATACCTGGACAACTTTTTGTGGGTGCTAAACACCATAAAGTAACAATCCGTATCTCTGGTGTAAATGTCCGGTCGGACCTAGTTTGCGAACTTGTTTCAGATATTCCCCTTGTGAACTCATGTAACAAATTTTTTTGAAATTGGTTGATAATTGTGCGAAATAACTCCAGGATAACTTTTCGGGATGGACAGACAGAACGTGGATGGATGGAATGGAGCATATTCCTATATCCCCTGCTGAAACTTTTCCGGGTGGGGGATATATAGGCAATCCCATGTATAACATTCAGTAAAGAAAGAGTTAAAGGGACTCGATCAAAGCATTCAAAGTGGGTTCATGCAAAATAACATAAAAGTCTATAAAACAACTATTATCAACATGTAAATATAGATTGACTTTATTCTTATTTTCATTATTAATAACTCTCCAATAATGAGATGTCACTTGTCAAAATCATTACTATGTAAACAATACTGCTACAGTGCATGGAATTACCAATAAAAGTCCAATAAGATACCAAAATTTACTCAAAACTTGACGGTAAACATTGGAAAAGGTCAAAGCATTGAAAAATATTCTGAAAATCATATCCATACTAAAATATATGAACTTATTTAACAACTATAATAGTGACATTTGTTGGCAAATCACTCTAAAGTTTTTATTGGAGAACTATAAATAATGAATATAAGAACAAAGTTCATTTATTTAAGAAATGAATGTAGTGGGTGTGTATATATTATTGGGGGATATACGGTGCTGTGGTCGTTGGGCTTCTTGGTTTACACTAAATGTGCCCCCCAATGACCACAGCACCACATCCCCCAATAAAACACACCCACAACATTCATTTCTTATATTATTATAGCTTTTTGATGATTTATTCCCATAAAATAAGCTGAGTGTATTATTATTTATTTTCACAAAATGGCCGATAATCTGAGACTAGCCCATGCAGCATATTAAGTCAGCCTGATATAAGATTTCCAAACTGTTAGCTATGATAACGTGATCGATATAAATAACTTGTTTCAGTTCGGCCAAAATTTGAAAAGCATGCCATGCCCAATTATTCTGCTGACCGCTTTTAGTCAGATTAGGTCAACAATTTAAAACTTCCTGTTCGTGATACACTCCATCTCTGCATTATTGGGATGTAAACCGGGTGACCCAATTGGCAGTTGACCAAACACGATTTAGTGTATCATGGAGAGTCTATGTAAATATTTGTCCATGTTCTTCTTTGTGGTGATGATTTTATAGATTTTTATATTTTTTGCACATTTACCGACCACGAGTGCCTTGGGCCATCTTTAACCCTTCCAGGACTGGAGCTTCTGAAATATTGTGAAAACCCTGTGCCAATGGAGTCTCCCCCAGGGAGCCTCGCATATATAAGAGAATACATTGGCCTAATAATATTTACATTGACCTTGTAAGCAAGTCAATTCTCTAATATATGCGAGCCTCCTTATGGGAGATTCGCATATATAAGAAAATGCACTGGCACAGGATCTTTAATGCTGCACCAGCGCAGCTCCCATCATGAAAAGGTTAATTAAATCAGTCTTACCAGAGACAAAGCATCAACTGCTGCATGGTGAGTCTCTGTGAGTAGTTTAACAAGTTGGGTGAAGCCGTTCTGTGCTGCAAGATGGAGTGGTGTATACCCCAGCTTTGATTTTGCATTGACAAAGGCCTTGCTTCGGAGCAAAACATCCACAACCTGCCAGTGTCCATTTTCAGCAGCTAGATGGAGGGCAGCTTTACCATGCTTCAGAAACAAAATTCAAAAATGTATGATTGAGTATCAGTCAAGCCTGAAAATTGTGTGTCTGCCATTTGCAGAATGAGGTCCCTAGAGAGTGAATTTAGTGACGCTATCCCGCAAAATAACCAAATTCACCCTCTGGGAACCTCATTCTGCTTAGCCTCAACTTCTATGGGAGACCTAAAATCAAATTGAATTTCCCCAGTTGAAGTTGGTGATGTTCACTCATTAGTCACCTCGATTATGCATTTTATTTTCTGCAAATAAGGGGATATAGATACTTCCCAGAAGGTAAAAAGTAACTAAAACAATGTTAATTTGAGACTATAGATAATTCCCAGAAGATGAGACCTAAGCAGAATGAGGTCCCCAGAGGGTGAATTTGGTCACTAAATTCACCATCTGGGGAACTCATTCTGCAAATGACAGACACACTATTTGCAGGTTTGGTATCAGTGATTATATACACAAAAGTTTGTATTGGGAAGGGTAAAATCTGTACTAATTTTGTGACACACCCTGGTGACTCTATAGATAACACCTACAGTTTTTGTTTGAATACCTAAATATCTCATGAGTGTCTGGAAAGAAATATTGAATTTTCACGAGAGGCTGCAAGCCGCGAGTGAACATTTGATATTTCTCTCCAGACACGAATGAGATGTTTCATGTATGAAAATAAAAACTGAAGGTGTTTAATATTATTATTATATGTGCCTTATTAATGCTTAAAGTTGCTAACTTATGCAGCATTTTCAATTTTAATAGCACAACAAATTAAATGAAAGTGTCAATGTAGCTCAACTTAGGTAGGGGAATAATTTAATGGTTGACAGTAAATGGAGGAATAGGAAAGGTGCTAATTGAAATGTCTAACCTGTGCCAAAGGATTTAGTCATGCAAAGAGTAAAATCCAAGATGGCTGCTGGCAGTCATGTTTTTTTTGCCAATTGACCCCAAAAGGACTCGTTACCATCTACGTGTCATTGTTAACATCCATGACAAATTTAATGAAGTTCCGACCAAAGCTACGACCTGTAGCCCGTGCCAAAGGATTTAGTCATGCAAAGAGTAAGATCCAAGATGGCTGCTGGCGGCCATGTATTTTGGCCGAACGACCCCAAGATCACTCGTTCCCATCTACATGTCAATATTAACATCTATGACATATTTCATGATGATCAGACAAACAGTACGACCTGTAGCCATGCAAAGAGTAAAATCATGCAAAGGATTTAGTCATGCAAAGAGTAAAATCCAAGATGGCTGCTGGCAGTCATGTTTTTTTTGCCAATTGACCCCAAAAGGACTCGTTACCATCTACGTGTCATTGTTAACATCCATGACAAATTTAATGAAGTTCCGACCAAAGCTACGACCTGTAGCCCGTGCCAAAGGATTTAGTCATGCAAAGAGTAAGATCCAAGATGGCTGCTGGCGGCCATGTATTTTGGCCGAACGACCCCAAGATCACTCGTTCCCATCTACATGTCAATATTAACATCTATGACATATTTCATGATGATCAGACGAACAGTACGACCTGTAGCCCGCACCAATGGATTGAATTTTGAAATCCAAGATGGCCACCAGCGGCTATGTTTTTCGGCCGAATGACCCCAAAATGACTCGTTACCATCTACATGTCATTGTTAACATCCATGACAAATTTCATGAAGTTCCGACCAAAGCTACAACCTGTAGCCCGTGCCAAAGGATTTAGTCATGCAAAGAGTAAAATCCAAGATGGCTGCTGGCGGCCATGTTTTTTGGCCGAAGGACCCCAAAATCACTCGTTCCCGTCTACATGTCAATATTAACATCTATGACATATTTCATGATCATCAAACGAACAGTACGACCTGTAGCCCACGCCAATGGATTGAAATTTGAAATCCAAGATGGCCACCAGCGGCCATGTTTTTCGGTCGAACGACCCCAAAATGACTCGTTCCCATCTACATGTCATTGTTAACATCCGTGTCAAATTTCATGAAGTTCCAACCGAAGCTACGACATGTAGCCTGCGCCAAAGGATTTAGTCATGCAAAGAGTAAAATCCAAGATGGTTGCTGGCGGCCATGTTTTTTGACTGAACGACCCCAAAATCACTCGTTCCCATCTACATGTCAATATGAACATCCATGACAAAAATCATGATGATCAGACGAACAGTACGACCTGTAGCCCGCGCCAATGGATTGAATTTTGAAATCCAAGATGTCCACCAGCAGCCATGTTTTTTTGCCGAATGACCCCAAAATATCTTGTTTCCCATCTACATGTCAATGGCAACATTCATGACAAATTTCATAAACATCGGATCAAAGGTACGACTTGTAGCCCGCGCCAAAGGATTTAGTCATGCAAAGAGTAAAATCCAAGATGGCTGCTGGCAGTCATGTTTTTCGGCCGAACGACACCAAAATGACTCGTTCCCATCTACATGTCATTGTTAACATTCATGACAAATTTCATGAAGTTCCGACCAAAGCTACAACCTGTAGCCCGCGCTAAAGGATTTAGTCATGCAAAGAGTAAAATCCAAGATGGCTGCTGGCAGCCATGTTTTTTGGCCGAACGACCCCAAAATCACTCGTTCCCATCTACATGTCAATATTAACATCCATGACAAATTTCATAATGATCAGACGAACAGTACGACCTGTAGCCCGCGCCAATGGATTGAATTTTGAAATCCAAGACGGCCACCAGCGGCCATGTTTTTTGGCCGAATGACAACAAAATGACTCGTTCCCATCTACATGTCAATGTCAACATTCATGACAAATCTCATAAAGATCAGACAAAAGGTACGACCTGTAGCCAGCGCCAAAGGAAATTGTTGACGGACACACGCACACACACACACACACACACACGCATACACGCACACACGGACGACGGATGCCTAACCATGGCAATAGCTCAAACTTACAAAGTAAGTTGAGGTAACAATACAGGGAAAGCAACACCTGGTTGACCCAAATTTTTGGGTTGCGTTAGCAGATTGGCGAAGCCAAACAATGTGAATTAAGACGGCTATCTGATTACCCTACCAAAGTGTTTCACATCACTTTAAGAATCCATTGTGTACACGATTTCATTCGGGCAAGCTACAGTAAAATAACAAAAAGAAATAACCAAATCCTATTTCACTGTTGCTTCTGAGAGATGCATACATTTCGGTAATTTTCCACTATCTTTTTGGCAAGCTTACAATAAATATCAGTTTCTTTCATCTTGACCATTTAGCCACCTCATTTGAATAATTTCAACATGAAACTATTTCTTCAATTTTAACTGATTTATTTATATTAACTTAAATATTTAATTAGTATTAACCGATTAAATTTCAAAAATGTGTACTTAGCATTTGTTGCCATATTGTTTTCTAATAATAATTTATCACACAATTACCCCCTAAACCAGCCTCATATTATAGTATGACACACATGTATTATCGGCACGTGCAGTGACATATAAAGAGCTTAATGCAATTATACCAATGCCAATGCCAGAACTGTAGTATTTTGTTAATTAGAATATTTATAATATTCAATTTGTGTTTACTGTGAGATAAACATGGATGATAAGGGTGGTTGAACAATTTTGTCAACATGAAAAGACACATTTAAAATGGAACTATATTTTTTTTTAAGGTGTCTTTACATCCTCTTTGCATGGTTGTGATAAGGAAAAAAATTTATTAATTTTGTTTTAACCCCAGCCGTTTCGAGGTTATTTTTCCTTTCTAAAATGTGATTATGTGATAAAATGGATCTCAAATTCATCGCAATTCTATACAAAATTTATTAACCTCGTCCACTAAATTCTCGCTAAAGCTCAGCTCGAATAAAATTTAGTACACTCAGTTAACAAATTTTGTATAGAATTGCAACTCATTAGAGATCCTCTATGTAACTGAAACATTACCAGATTCAGTTTTAATACTTTGTACAATGAAGATTAATGAGAGAAATTGAATATTATGAAGTTTTTCATTTTCTTAATCATATATGATATAGATAGAACAAAACAAGTGTGGGAACTGGTCAATGTTATTGCACAAGCTTGTTGTGACGTGATGGTAAAACAAAAACCGGAGGTGCAATGACATTAACATGTTCACAGAACTGTGTTCTAATGTGTATTGCAAACTCTGAAGATTGCAGCTTGTAATATACTAATATTTAGGTCGATATTGTTTTATTTAATTAAACAAAAGTGTGATTTATGGAGACTATTCCTCATAATTTAGTTAATATATTTTATAAAGTTGACGTAGTCAATTACTTTGTCAACGTAATCGGTTTGTATTGTTCAAGGACAAGACAAATTTTTGTATTGAACATTTTAAAATCTTCTGTATTTCTGTATCTTCTGTATTTCACAAAAATAAACCAATAGATCTGCAATAAATACAATTATTAAAGGGACGGGCGGCCTTCATTGTAGGTTATAATTTAGAAATAACATTATCAAATTGTGATAATTTCCTCAAGAATATACTAATAGTATAGCATAATGATGATATGAATGTGATATTATTCACAAAACACATTTTGTGTCTCGCAAAATGCACAGTGGATTGTTTATAAGATGAGTCACGATATTGCGCCATTTCCATATTATACATATTTATATTCGCACGCTTTACGTTGGTTGTAAAACTCCTAATTTGGTGCACTTACATTACGACTCATTGTAATATTGTTTATTTGGTATGTGTTACCATATATAGGTTAGGAGAAAATACTAACTGGATTGAAAAATTTATGAGAACAATTATATCATGTATACACGTTTTCTGTCTGATCATTTCCAAATCATGAAGTAACGTGGATTAGCTTCATTTTGAACTGACAGCGGGTTGAATGGGTCGATTAAAATAAAATTTTGTGTGATTTGAATGCGATTATTGATTGCGCCAATAATTTTATCTATGCATTCCACAGCCCAACGGAACATTTTCATTGGACGATATGGTTGTTCCGAGTGTTTGTCTATAAACAATCGTAAGGTAACTTTTTATATGTTTGTTTATATAACCAAGGTACAAACATGACAATAACATGCAATCTACACGATATTTATGATTTGTATAAGAACAACATCTGTCTATTATATAATATTCTTTCTATTTATGGCGGTTTTAGTGGATGTGACTATTTTAAAACCTATATCCACAGGGAAGGCCGCCCGTATCTTTAATGATGAAATTATGTGTCAGAATTTTGATTGATTTTATTGATTGTGTAAGTCTTGTGGTTGATGCATTATGACATCAGCTGAAAAATGAAGTTGTATTGCACCTAATTTTGATAATACATTCATGAAAATAATATATTATACAATATTTATCACAGAACATCTCTATATTATTTTTAGCTCAAAATATATTCACACATTACCTCATCGAACACATCAACTCTGGCGTGATGCTGGAGTAGAATCCTGACGAGATCCACATGTCCATGTTCACTGGCTACCAAAAGAGGCGACCAACCATTCTAAAATAGAAGATAACAAAAGATCTACATAAAACACATTCACATAACTCACTGGCTACCAAATGAAGTGACAGTTTATTCTAAATTAACCCTTTCATGATGGGAGCTGTGCTGGCACAGCATTAAAGATCCTGTGTCAGTGCATTCTCTTACTAGTATATATGCGAGTCTCCCATAGTGAGCATCGCATCTAAAAGATAATTCACTGGCTTACAAGGTCAAGATAAAATTGTTGGGCCAGTGTATTCTCTTATATATGCAAGGCACCTTATGGGAGACTCGAAAATATATAAGAAAATGCATTGGCAGAGGATTTTCGCAACATTTCAGGAAGCTCCAGTCATGAAAGGGTTAACAGATAATGCAGGTTCTAAATAAAGAGGTACACATGTTATTCTTAAAGTTAGTGTACAGATACAGTAATGCTCTAATTAATCGACCTCTTAACCAAAGCAGAATTATGGGTAACTTTTCAGGATTTAGTCGGAAATATGGCTTGTTGCCATTCATCCGAAAGCTCTCGCCGAGAGCTTTCCGATGAATGGCAACAAGCCATATTTCCGACTAAATCCTGAAAAGTTACCCATAATTCTGCTTTGGTTAAGAGGTCGATTAATTAGAGCATTACTGTAGGTGTCCTTGATTCATATATATTATGCTATACCCCAAAATCTATATAAAACTCTCTGGGAAGAGATAGACCATCTTCAATGCCAATTACTTCTGTCCTTTAATACAGTAATGGTCTAAGTAATCGACTCCTTAACCACAGTAGAATCATGGGTAACTTTTCAGGATATAGTCGGAAATATGGCTTGTTGCCATTCATCGGAAAGCTCTCAGTGAGAGTTTTCCGATGAAGGGCAACAAGCCATATTTCTGTCTAAATCCTGAAAAATTACCCATAATTCTGCTGTGGTTAAGGAGTCGATTATTTAGAGCATTACTGTATCTCTTCCAGGCCAAAATTATAACAATATATTTTTGAATAAACTTGATTTCAAGACCACAAATAGCTTATTTGTAAATAAAATACAGAAAAAACTGAACATTGGGTATATTATTTGTCTTCAAAGGTATAGTAAATTGATTTATTATATGCTTCCCATTAAATAGTGGGAAATTGCTACAACGTAGATATCGTATTATTGTCCAGACCGACAGTAATGATATCATTTTGTCATCCAAAAATGATATCTTCACTGTCGCTTACTTCCAGTAAAATCCGCTGAACTGTAGCTTGCCGACCGACGTCATCATTTGAAAGCGGTTTGCTACCTATCAGCTCATCGGTTCCATGTATTGTTTAATTTGTTGAGCTATTATAAGTGAAAATTCTGCATAATTTAGCAACTTTAAGCATTAAAAATAATAATTATCGACATGGTTAAAGCATATAATAAATAGAACACCTATGGTGTTTTGAGTGAATCCCATATCATTTCATGAGTATTAACCCTTTACCCAACAAACCGGCCAAAACCGGCCAAATAAAGCTTCAACAGCCAAAAATATCTTCGGTCTGTCTCAATAGAACCATACAAATATGGATATCATTGGAACCGGCTCCTTGACCACATTGTGATAGTTACAGTTATGCCCTGTGCCAATGCATTCTCTTATATATGCGAGTCGACCATAGGTCGCCTCGCATATATAAGAGAATGCATTGGCCTAAAAAAAATCTGTTTTCAACACTTTTTACCATTTTTTCTTACATTCTTTAACAATTTTATAATTTTTAATGTGTTAAGCCAATGCATTCTCTTATATATGCGAGGCGACCTATGGTCGACTCGCATATATAAGAGAATGCATTGGCACAGGGCCCTTCTGTTGGGTAAAGGGTTAACTAGCAGTGGAAATATCAATTTTCAACTCTTGATATTCCACTGCTAGTCACTCATGAAATAATTATGATATTCGCTCAAAATCCAAAGGTATCCTCTGTTTATTTCTGATGAAGCTGAGGGAAGTCTCTAGAGTTGAAATGACACTTGCCTTGATTGAAGATGCTAACAAAATAGATTTCTCCCTCTTGGTATGCTCCAAATGTTTCCGTAAAATTTATGTTCCAAAATAGCCCCTTTCAATGTGAGAATAATTGTAAATACCGGTAAAATTTATTTTAATTGAAAGAAGCTACAGTAATGCCCGAAGTATATGACCCTTTAACCACAGCAGAATTATGAGAAATTTTTCAGGATTTAGTCGGAAATATGGCTTGTTGCCATTTATATGAAAGCCCTGACCCATAGTTCTGCTGTGGTTTATGGGTCGATTATTTAGGACATTTCTGTAGCTGTTCCAGACAGGTGTACTCGATTCATATCAATCATTTTATGGTCTGGAATCTATATAAAACTGCTATGAAGAGATATACTGAATATATCTAAATGCATGTCTACCAAAGGAGCTGACCAACTATTCTAAAACAGAAATTAACACAGGCTGTAGTTAATATAGATCTACATGTTCATGTTCACTGCATGGGTACCAAATGAGGCAACCATCCATTATTATACAGAAGGTAGCACAGGCTCTATAAGCAGTCATGATGGTATTTTACAATTGGCAAAAATTATTTTCGTTTGGCAAGCGAGTGAAAATATTTATTATAGATTGTGTATCTCCCCCGGGCCACAACTACAATAACAACATTTTTATAATACCTGATTTCAAGACTACAAATAATATTTTTGTGAATATAATACAGATTAAACTCAAGATTGTGTATATTATTTGTATAAAATGGCATAATAAATAGATAGAACGACACAAGTGTGTGAACTGGTTAACGTTATTGCACGAGTTTGTTGTGACGCGATGGTAAAACGAGAACCGGAGGTTCGAGTTTTACCTCGCAGCACGACAAACGAGTGCAATAACGTTAACATGTTCACACAGCTGTGTTGTTCTATGTTTATTGCACACTCTGAAGATTGCAGTTTGTAACATACTAACATTTAGGTCGATATCGTTGTATTTAATTTAACAAACAAGTGCTTAATGTAGACTATATACCCCATAATTTAGCGAAGACATTTTCTGTTAAAGTTGACGTCGCCAGTGACGTTGTTGACGTAATAGGTTTGTATTGTTCACGGTATTGCACCACCGCAAAAACATGGGTTAGCGATTATCGCAATACGATAGGGAACACCGTGTGCTTAACATAACCATCACAAGTATAACATACTCTGATAACAACTTATCGCCAAATTCATGCTTCAAACATATTACACATGTCATCTTCGGCTTCTTTTATTTTATTTTTTATGAAAATGAATAATAAATGGGGTGATAAATATGTATATAACGACAAATAGAATCAAATTAGCCATTTTCCCGTGAAACTTAGGTACAAAAATTGGTGAAATATGAGTACGAACGTCAGTGTTCCCCTGCCGTATTGCGATAATTGCCAATGAAAAACTTGGCGCTGCTAAATATTTGCGTGATTGAAAATGGACATGTATTGATTCCATGGAGGATAATTAACATAGACACTTCCGACACAACACAATTTTATGAAGGATAATTCCGTTCATTGTGAATGTGATGAGAGTTCCGTAATTTGGCGTAAATGTTAGTGTTTCCAAACGAAAGACGGATGAGTTCGACCGTGTATCGATGGAGCTGAATGCGGCTGAAGTTGTGGACATATTTGGTCGCTTCTTCCAAATAAATATACGAAAAACCAATAGCAGAACTGAATATTTTAAATATCACTTAAATAATTCAGTTCAGTCAATGTTATCAATTTGCCATACATGTACTGCATGTAGTATATTATATATAAATTTTTTCATCCACCTATGAAGGGAGACACATTTTGGCATCTTGAACCTTGAACAGGCATCTCGTAGCGCACCTCCCAATATAAAATTTGTTGTAAAAAGTCACGTATAAAAACCTGCCTCCCGCAAAATTTTCCCCATAAAAATTAAGACATAAAAACCTGCCTCCCGGTAAATTTTGGTCTAAAATAATAAAAATAAATAACTGCCTCCCCCCTTGTTTTGAAAATAAAAGTGCCTGAAAAATATATAATTAAGTTAATGTGGCCTTACTTGTAAGAATACATTGGAGGCAGTTTCGGGTATACATCCACCGATGAAAAGGGGCAGGCACAGCCAGGGTTAGGTTAATTGTCAGGCGACACATTCAAAACACCAATCATTGAAAGAGACAACGTTGTCAAATCAGTCTTTGATTTTGCAATGTCAACAGTCACTGAGCAAGTGCGCGTCCGTGATTATTGTCGGGCGGCATTGTTTGATCTCTTGCAACATTTAGTTGTTGCATGCATTGCTGTACTCGGCAGTTCAGATTACTAACAAGAGGTGTGCACTTGAATGCTAGCATACCCCCACCATGGCAAATTCAACCCGCATTATCCATAAACCCAACAAAAAAGATTTTTAACTTTAAAGAAAAATTTGGATTAATAATTTTGATATTGGTTCATATTTGTTCGAATGATTGCAGAAACCCAAAAAAGGGTACAAAATGAAACGCAACCTTAACATCTAATATGGCTTTTGTCGAGTGTGATAGCATCCAAAAAAAAGGAAGTTTCAAATATCTACGATCAAAACTGTAGGAGGAGTTGATTACACCATGAAGGTACCCTCATACAGAAAAACAGAAAATTATTAAAAAAAAATTCAAAGTCAAAAGGCCCATAACTTTGGGAAAAATCATTGGATCTTTCCAATTAAACAATCCAAACTTGAGTTATCATCCGGAAACCAAAGAAAAAAGAAGAAAATTGAATTTTCTAAGTCGAAAAGCCCATAACTCTGAGAAAAATCATCGGATCAAACTCAAATTCGAACTTGACCTGTATTTTGATATCATTGACTCACACAAAAACGGAATTTTCAATTGAACAGTCCAAACTTTAGTTATCATCTGGAAACCATAAAAAAAAGAAGAAAATTGAATTTTCTAATTAATTGAAAAAAGTCCATTACTCTAGAAAAAAAAAATCATCGGATCAAACTCAAATTCGAACTCAACCTGTATCTTGATATGACTGATCTACAAAAAAACGGTAGTTGCAATTAAAGGATCCAAACTTGAGATATCATCCGGAAACCGAAAAAGTGAGAAATTTTCTAAGTCGTAAATGATGCGTAACTTTAAAACAAAAGTCGGACCAAACCGCAATTAGCATCATGCGGAGAGGCAGTCCTAGGGAGATTGCATACAAAAAATTATTGAAATTGGTTCGTAGTTGTTCGAGTTATAAGGTCGGACGGACGGACGGACGGCTAGACACACGGGAGAAAGCGTGACGGACAGACGCAGTCAATCCAGTATACCCCCCATTTTCTTCGAAAGTGGGGGTATAATTATGTTCACATATTCTTATGTAATCACGATTCGGATGAAACGCATATATAGCATTGGAAAATGGGAAAAGTATGCCTCTATATAAGTCTGTTTGGTTCGCGCAAGATAAGTACACACAAATCTGATAATCTGAGTAACGACAATAACATTAACTAAATTGAAAGTGTTTGTTGCAAAAAAGCATACTGAATTCCAAGATGATTTAAATTGTTTTGTTTGTTTATTTGATACATAACATAACACTCATGCAGTCACTCGGTAAGACAATCAGCCGCACATTTTGGCATTTGGCTCAAACTATTGTGTATTGGCAATACAGTTCACGGAGACTGTCGAGGAACGTCATTTGTTAGCAGATTGGCAGTCACACATCGCCTCCCGTCATTAACCTCTTAAAAAGAAAAACTACCGCATTGCGTTAATGTCACCGCGTTTTATGCGGTAAATTACCACATGTCACCGCGGTACTAGCATTCATTACCGTTGGTAATGCGGTTGTACTGTGGTACCACACGGTAGTGCAACCGCAAATCGACAGTATCACGCAGTATTATACCGAGGTACTAACGCATGTACACCTCGTAAAAGCAGGTCGCTTACTGTGAGCAGTGCTGTATGTTGTCATTTTGCACCAAACAGCCTCAATTTAGTCAAATACCATGTCAATGTGTATTTTTCGTGTAATGATTTCATAATACATGCAGATGAGTTAAACTTCAAGCCAGAACAATAAAGCAGATTATCTTGAAGTAATTTGAGTTTATTTATTGACAAACCCTCTACCCTATGGGGACCAGCTCAACAACTTTCAAGAGAATCTTCAGTTATATTATAACTTAAACAGACTGCCACTCACTGTCTGTGTCACAGGTAAGTAAAGTTACTGTATAGGACTAGCTGCTGTGCTGAAGATTTGAGAGAGTGCTCACGATTAGATGAAAACATTTTAAGTTGATCATCATCATGCATGGCCAGGCAAATTAAATTAATACAGTATTATATACTATTGTCTGCAATGCAGTCATTTCATTTCCGGGTTAGGAAGACATGCAGTACATGGGACGTAAATCTGGCAGATGCCATTTCGCTTGCGGTGAAAAACAGCACCACATATCATAAACAGATTGACAGAAATAGCACTGTACATGTACTTTCCGGAAATTCCCGAAATGTATATCACTGTGCACGCATGAAATTTCTACTATTCATCAATTCGAAGCATGAGCCGCCTGACTTTGCTACACCATGTATACAGAACTCCGAAGGATGACACGTAGTCACTGATTGATGTCTGCACTTCAAAGGCATGATGCAGCGCTCATTTAACCCCCTATATATAGATTTGTTCTCAAGCGATCTCATGTTCTATACTTGGAATACTATGAAGAGGCACATTACATACCTCACATAAGGAACATCGCTGGGTTTAGGCACGAGGAAAAATCCGAACATGGAATTAAAGTTGCACAAGCAGTACACGCGCGTAATAATGCCAGGCCTGTATTACACCAGAAAAAAAAGAAAAAAATTTGATAGAAGCATTTCTGGACAGGTGTCTTCGGTTCATATTTATTATTTTATACCCCGTAAACTATATAAAACTTGATAGGAAGAGATACACTACCTTTAAGAAATAAAGTCAGTAATACAATGAAGAAAAGCAGATTAAATATCTCCATTATTTCAGAGTGAAAATAATTATATGAAGGGCTTGGAGCCCACTGAGTGGAGATACCAACCATACAAGAACCACCATACATTTTATGTCGGATTATCTACCTTTGTTTGTTTGTTGACTGCCACCTGTAGCTTTGCTGATCCAATGAAGTTAACGATTTCCATCAAAACTTCATCATTTCCGGCCCTGGCACAATAATGTAGAGGACACTCATGCGTCTGAAAATAAAAGAAGGTATAAATTATACATCAGTCAGAATGAAGCAAGACTACCCATCGTTATGGCTTCATAATTGTTAGTCAGAAACAAATACAAAGGAGTCATCACATTACTTCACCCTTTCTTAACTAAATTGATTCTCCCACCAGTTATAAAAGTGTATATTGCAATGGTCTTTTAGTAGTTTGAAGGGGTGTTCAAGATACATAAGCAGACGACAGACAGAAAAACAGATAATACAAGAGAAGAAGGATTCATATTCATTGTCATTTGTTGAACTTGTTAATATTTGAACATTTCCTAAGGGAATTTTATTACTTGCTAATGAGTATTTAATAAAGAAAATGTTCAAACTATTGTTCATTTGTGGTAACTACTCGTCAATGAGTATTTAGTAAAGAAGAGGTTAAGTCCATTATGAGTCTGGAATAAGCAAGTTGCTGACAAGTTTGGTTTGAATGTTGAGGTCCCCTTTGTGCTCCAGTGTTAGTTTAACTACATCTTACCAGTTTGGTTTGAATGTTGAGGTCCCCCTTGTACTCCAGCATTAAGTTAATCATATCAGTGTCCTCAAACTCGTCGTGTGTGTCCTTTTTTGTGAGCTCAGCAGCATAGTGTACTGGAGTCTCTCCTTCCTGAAAGCAAGGATAAGTATTTAAAATAAGAGATCATTTGATATAAGCAGCAACTAACAACAAGAGCATCACTAGGGCGTGGCAAAATACACCTGTGGTAACAGATGGACAGACGGACAAACCAATAACAGGCATATAAAGAGGGCATATTTCATGAATATAACCCTTTCTTTACTAAATAGGTAAAGTAACCAGAAGTAACCATTTGCACCCTATGTACCCATAGGCTGTAAATTAGTTCTGGGAATATGTTTTCTAATTTGCACCCAATGTACCCGACGTAACAACAGGGTACAAAAGTTATTATTTTTTTTTGCGTACCAAAATTTGCCATATATGGGTTAATACATCGATCAGACGAAGCTGTCATTGGAAGTGACACATAGAAACCCTTCAGGGTGGGCTAATATTGTAAAATGCAATACAGGGCCCCTGTTGCTCTTATAATAGAGAGGCTGGGAATATATGGAATTCCAATAATTCGTCAAAATTTTATTTTGTTTCATTGCAGTTAAAATATGCTGTAATGTACCAAGTGACCTCATTACAATGCGAAACACTTTGATAGATAGGCAATTAGCTACTATTCTGAGGTCATAACACCTAAATTATAAGCTGGGTGAACAAAATTTTTTGTATATCTTGTCCTATGTGCAAATATATCCTTTTATCTGGTTCATTGATGATCATGCAAAAGGAGATTCAAATGCAATAACTAAGCCCGCTTAGCCCTTTCTATACTAAATAGTCATTGACAAGTAGTTCCCATAGGAAATGTTCAGATAATACAGTCATTTGTTGAACTTATTAACAGAACATATCCCTCAAATGAAAATGAATCCTTCTGTACTTCAATTATCATTTTGCCTGTCTGTTGGCTCATTTTTCATGAACACGCCTCCAAATGAATTTTTGACCATTCCAATATATACTTTTACAACTAAATGGGAGAATCCAGTATAGAAAGGGCTAATTTAATACGGCAATAAGCAATCAGCTGCTGTCGCCAAATGGTATAACAAGGAGAAGCATCATGGGGGGCAATTCGTCTAGAAAATTATTTTCTATAGTACACTGATGCCCTAAATAATCGAATCCTTAACCACAGCAGAATTATGGGTAACTTTTCAGGATTTAGTCGGAAATATGTCTTGTTGCCATTCACCGGAAAGCTCTCACTGAGCAACAAGACATATTTCTGACTAAATCCTGAAAAGTTACCCATAATTCTGCTGTGGTTAAGGAGTCGATTATTTAGGGCATTACCAGGCATTACTGTAAGTATTCATTGACAAGTAGTTCCCTTAGGAAATGTTCAGATAATAAGTTCAAAATAGGTCATTTGTTGAACTTAATTATTATATAAACCATTCCCACCAATTTCTTCACTTCTACTATTTTTTACCTGACCACCCCTTGATGAATAATAGACCATTCCAATGTATACATATTTATAACTGAGTGGGAGAATCCATTTTAGTATAGAAAAGGTTAAGCTGACCATGTCAATATGGTGTTGAATTGAAAAAATAATATTATTTTATTATGACTAATATCTGAAAACTGAGATGCAATGATAAATGTCTGATTTAGAGATTTGGGAGGATACACGAGCCACAGAGATTCTGACAATACCCACCCAGTTCTGTTGGTTGACTAATGTATTAGCATGATGCATGGATTTAGTTTGTGCTACGAATATGAGCAGCTCTGCAGCAACATCCGGATGGCAGTGCCTCACAGCTATGTGTAGAGGAGTCTCCCCAACCTGAAATGTCATTAACTTAGTTAAAGTGATTATTAACACTCCCATTCACCAGATAATAATAATTTAATATGGGAGGCCTTTTTCACATTTATTAGCTAATTGTGCTTAAGTGTAAGTGAATTATGCTTAAGCGTAAATGCATTACGCTTAAGCATAATTCATGTTTATTATGATTTATGCTTAAGCATGAGTGAATTACGCTTAAGCATAAATCATTTACACTTAAGCATAATTAGTTAATAAATGTGAAAACGGCCTCCCATAGTTTGATATATCAAATTGCTTTAGATGGTTCAATAGATCAACAGTAAAAAGTAAGTTGAAGCAAAATGTCTACACTTATTACCTAAGATTTGTACATAAAACGCAACTAATGTCACTCACTGGGAACAATGTTCTGACGATCATCAAAAGTTGTTTCGACTAGCCTAGAGTGATATCAATGCAATTGAAACAATATTTTGACAAACATCAAAATACGAATTCTTATTGAGTGATCCTGGATAGCATATAAAAAAGCATTTCTCATGTATAAAGCATGTACATTTATCCCTCCTTCCAAAGTCCAAGGCATATTATTAATGGCATGTTCATTTGTGCTTTAACATGTTGAGTGCCGGCTACGAGATATCTCGTACTACACTATATTCCAGGGTGCCACTACAAGTTATCTTGTACTTTATATGGGGTCTAGATATTCTGCTGTAGAAATTTAAGAAATTGAGTTCCCCATGTAATAATGATTTCAACCATCTTAGGAAGCTCAAATATATGTGTATGTGAGTGGTGCCACTGCATCTGTGTAATAAAGGAACCTAATTTGGGCCGAAAGTATGGTTATATTGATGCATTGGCCCCTAACCATTGTGCCATCATAATTGGCATTATATGATAAGATCCACAAAAGCCCCTAACATTCTGCACTCCAGAATAACGAGTTAGTTCGTGTATTTGAACAGTAGACATCAATTTTGAGGTAGCACGATCACACATGTGAGATTGTATATGTCAAAATGTAGGTACGAGATAACTCATAGTCGGCACACAGCACCACCCATGTAAACCTGGAATGTGGGATACGATATTTCCTGGCTGTGATAACGAGTTATGTTGTTGCCAGAACTAGCGCAGGGTACTACAAAAGGTAAAATGAGCACATGTTTATTATTTACAATATCGAACATGATCATGTGATGAAGTACTCATGAGAAAAATGTAGTAAAGTGTGGATACGAGATAACTCATAGTCGGCACCCAGCCAAAAAACCATGAGATGGCATTGCTCTGGTGCCAACTACGAGTTATCTCGTAGTGCATTTATGCCATGTTTTTATGTGATCTAAGCAGATACATGACCAGTTTTGGGGTTTGAGTGTGGTCATATGGTGCTATCTACCTATTTAATACATAATATAAAGTTGGCACCCTGGAATGTTATACTATAGGATTCCGGCACTCAACGTGTTAAGTTGTAACAGTTACCAACTGCACATACCCATAGTATGCTACTTAAAGTACTCAATCAACAAGGTGGACAAAGGTCCGGTGTGGAAATGACCGGCTCTGATATTTAGAAAGTGGGGAAATGTCTGGTGGGTCAATGTCTGTGTGGGGAAATGTCTGTTTCTCTAATTTAGAGTGGTGGGGAAATGTGCGGGATTCTCACACACATGTCTTTCTATTACTTCTTCTAAATTACATAAACCTAATTTGGTTTCAAATGTTCTTAGCTCATCACGAAATAGGTGCATTTTTTTTACAAACAATGAATCTGCTTACCGTATAAAATTATAAAAGTGGGTCTCTAAAAAAATTTCTTCTTAATGAGCCTAAAAACTAGAACAATTATTATCTAGTAATATTATATTCATTATGCTTTCTTCTACCAAAATGTTTTATAGAAAGGTGAAAATAACACACAATTTGCATAAATGATGAGGGTTGACTTTTGATGGCTCTGGCTGACTTGGACTAGCTTAGATCGAATTTGGTTGCAATGTTCCATTTTACAAATTACCTTGGAATGTTTGACTGGATCAGCACCTTCCTCCAGTAAGGTCTTGAACATGTTGAGCTGACCATATCGTGCTGCAATGTGCATTGCTGTTTCTCCATTCTTTGAAAAGAAAACAATGAAAATTTTTATTCTGGGAACAATCATTGACTAAAACTTTGCTTCCAACTGTCTAGGTTGTTAACACACCTAGTTTTATTTGATAGGACAACATAATAATCAGTAAATTCTAAGCCTATGAAGTTATTATCCGGAAACCAAATCATCAAACCTAACCCATATATGAACTTGCAACTTAACCAGTAAGCTCACATACCAAATATTATTTAATTTTATTAACCCTTTACCCAACAAACCGGCCAAAACCGGCCAAATAAAGCTTCAACAGCCTAAAATATCTTCGGTCTGTCTCAATAAAACCATACAAATATGGATATCATTGGAACCGGCTCATTGACCACATTGTGATGGTTATAGTTATGCCCTGTGCCAATGCATTCTCTTATATATGCGAGTCGACCATAGGTCGCCTCGCATATATAAGAGAATGCATTGGCCTAAAAAAAATCATTTTTTTAACATTTTTTCTTACATTCTTTAACAATTTTATAATTTTTAATGTGTTAAGCCAATGCATTCTCTTATATATGCGAGGCGACCTATGGTCGACTCGCATATATAAGAGAATGCATTGGCACAGGGCCGTTCTGTTGGGTAAAGGGTTAATAACTACTGGGACAGACGTACGGATACTACATTCCCCTGAATTTGTTTTCAAAAAGATAATGAAAAACTACATGTGGTCTACGTGTAGCTGATATTGTATATCATTATAAATGCCCAAAAATGCCAAAAATTTGCCAATTGTTGAAACCATAAAGCTTTAACCCTTTGAGTGCCAGGGGCCGATCTCATCGGCCCTAAACTTACAAAATAAGTCTGTTAAAGAATATGAGAATAAATTATTAAAATTGTAAAAAAAAAAATGTTAGGCCAATGCATTCTCTTATATATGCGAGGCGACCTATGGTCGACTCGCATATATAAGAGAATGCATTGGCACAGGGTATATGGGTTGATAAAAAAATCGACCTGGCACTCAAAGGGTTAAAGTATGGTCTATTGATTAAGAAAGGACACCGTACTGGCGACTGTTCTGATCACCATTCTTTTAATAAGTAAGCATGTGCGACTTATGATAAATTGTTATCCAAACATACATGGGTGAGCAAATACTGATTAACTGTTGATGAATGTATGAGTGTCAGTGAGATATGGCAAAATATTCGGAGAGGTGTTTGATAATTTTTCAGTTGAAACTTTTTGGAAATAATCTTCCCATTGGCCAAATTGGCCACCGACAGCGTGAATCCTGCAAGTAACATACAGCATCATCCTTATATGAACCTATATCGTCCCTAATTAAGATAATTCAGTACAGCTAAGTATTTCAAGCGCCAATAGGCCCACTTATGTTAGTTAATTTTTCAGATTTTCAGAATATGTTGACTTGTAGTAGGGGGTCCACCAGGCCAACAGCTATGTTCTATTCCAAAACGAAGTCCATGCAGCATTCCACATCGATTTGTTAGTTATCAGTGAGAGATAAAACAATACTATTGTTAGCATCAAAACTTTTGCATAACAATTCACATTTCTGTGTTAGGCAGAGTTTATAGATGATCAGTCAGAGGATACTGTATAGTCTGTCATTACTTGATGGACAGAGTTAGAGGGTTTCAATCTAAATCACTCTACTATCGATCTGGTTGCATATAGCACTTTATTACATAATCCTACCCTTATTCCATTCAATAAACCCATTCTATAAATAGAGGATCTACAACAAATCCCAAGTTTATAGCAGAATCTACTGGACGAATTTTGTAAATTCCGCTATAAACTGGAGACGAGTTGTAGATTCTGTTTATTACATGATCCAAAACATACATAAATCAACAAATGGGACGTTAAACTTACATCGGCTTCTATAAGGTGTGCGATGACGTTTTGCGTAGGCCTAACTACGCATTGTTTTCCCATGAAAAAAAATATTCCAGATATATAATGTCTCTTTGGCATATTTAATGGCATATATTTAATGACATAACTTTTCAAACTCTTCATTTATGATAGTTTGTTGGAAAAATTATTGGAAGCCAGAGTATTTTGAGACGTAGCGTACGGAATGTAAACAGACGACAAACTGGAAGTCATAGGTCACCTGTTAGTAAATGAACATTTAATATCACAATTTATAGAATGGGTTTATTTAATGGAATAAGGGTAGGATCATGTAATAAATTGTGATATGCAATGTTCGTTGCATAACATGAAATAATGCCAGGTATACCAAAAATACATTATTTTTGTACAAATGTGACCTTTGATTTTCAACGGGTTTGTCGTTTGTTTTTTTTTCCAACAAACTCTAATGAATGAAGAGTTTGAAAAGTTATTTCATTAAATTTACACCATTAAATATGCCAAAGAGTTGGGTTATTTATCTGGGACTCTTTCTTTATGGGGGCAAACGTCATCAATGGCATTATATAAGCCGATGTTAGTTCATGCCCCATTTGTTGCTTGAAGTATGTTTTATCAAGGTTTTGGATCAAGTAATAGAATCTACAACTCATCGCCAGTTTATAGCGGAATTTATAAAACACGTCCAGTAAATTAGGTCTGGACATGTTTTGTAAATTCCGCTATAAACTGGAGACGAGTTGTAGATCTGCTAAAGAAAAGTCAAATCAACTATTAACCCTTTACCCAACAGAACGGCCCTGTGCCAATGCATTCTCTTATATATGCGAGTCGACCATAGGTCGCCTCGCATATATAAGAGAATGCATTGGCTTAACACATTAAAAATTATAAAAATGTTAAAGAATGTAAGAAAAAATGGTAAAAAGTGTTAAAAAAAGATTTTTTTTAGGCCAATGCATTCTCTTATATATGCGAGGCGACCTATGGTCGACTCGCATATATAAGATAATGCATTGGCACAGGGCATAACTGTAACTATCACAATGTGGTCAAGGAGCCGGTTCCAATGATATCCATATTTGTATGGTTTTATTGAGACAGACCCAAGATATTTTAGGCTGTTGAAGCTTTATTTGGCCGGTTTTGGCCGGTTTGTTGGGTAAAGGGTTAAAGCCCAGTATGCACCTCTCTGGCAGCATTGACTTCAGCACCACATTTCAGCAGCATCTCAGCACATTTCTCTCCCTCCAGGGTCCGTGCAGCTATATGCAATGGTGTTTCTTCTGCCTACAGAGTATAAAAACCACAACAGGTTAGTGAGATGAACAATTTTGATTATGAATTGTTGCTAAGCCATCGATTAAAATGGTTGGTTAGTTGGGGTGTTATCACGTTCACTGCCGACTACGAGTTATCTTGTACTTTTTGGCATGTAACTGAATGGGTGTCGGCAGTGAACTTGTTAAGTCACTTTCAGAAGCTATGACAATATAACGACTCTCAGTTTCAGGAGTGGCAGAAAGACTGCACAAAGAGTTAATTTCATTTGAAAATACATCACATTGGTAGATAGAAACCACAGACCTCCAGCATCAACTGAAAGAGATGCCCACTTATGAATTATGAATCTGGATCCCCTCTTAGAGCCCTGAGAAACGATTGTGCACTTAAATGCGAATTTGATCCAATTATAGATAATATTTACATTATATACTAACGATCACTTATCTTCATTCCAAAATGAGCAAATTGATACCAGTCAAGTGATCGATATCTACATATTCATTATTGATATGTCTGATGCAATGACTCGATTCGCGATTAGATGCGATTCAAGCTGAATTGATTCGAGATTTGATTCAAAATAAAAAAGCCTAATTCGCAGTGCCCTATCCCCTCTCTTTGCCTGGATCATAAATCCAGTCATACCAGGGGAAGTACAATAAAACTTCTATAAGTGTAATTTGCATGATGCTAAAAATGAAATGTCAGTTGTTTATAGCTCTAGACCGCTTCTATTGATATCACACGAAGATTGAAGTATTAATAAAAAGAAGCCCATCATTAAAAAGCAAATGTGACGTGTAGTATTGCCAACTAGTACTCAAAATTTTACCATCTTGTTGTTTACACATAGTTTTATAGTTTTGGATCCATGACTCAAACCAGTTGCAGAATTACAGAAAGATGTACAGTAAAATATTTAGTTGGGATTGCTGATCAACGAAATCAAACGAATAATAACAATTCCCACAAATTAAAACCCTTCCATGACTGGAGCAACCTAAATTTTGCGAGAACCCTGTGACAATGCATTCTCTTATATATGCGAGTCTCCCATAGAGCGCCTAGCATATATAAGAGAATGCATTGGCCTGACAATATTTACATTAAACTTTCTCTTCAATATGCGAGGCTCCCTATAAGAGAATGCACTGGCACATGATATTTAATGCTGCACCAGCGCAGCTCCCGTAATGAAAGGATTTAAAAGGATTTAAAGTCAAATCTTTTAATCCCAAATCATACACCTGTAAGAAATCTTAAGAGAGGTTCAATATTAGACAGCAATTCTTCTATTTACGGAGCAATCTTACCTGACCACCTTTCAATTCAACTTGAGCACCAAATCCGAGAAGCATCTGTACAACCTGTGGTTTACAGTGCTCTACGGCCAGATGGAGAGCAGTGTAACCATTCTGAAAACAGAAATTTGTTGATGTATCTGGATTTCCGCCAGTAAAAAATCGCAATCCCGTCCTAATCATCCAAAAACTCAGACCATCAAGGACTAACAACATGTTGCACAACCTGCTCAATTGCAAGCATTTATTAATTCCTGAAAAGGTTTTATCTCAGGTGCATGGACGTTTTTGTCAACAGGGTGAACCAACACGTCTTGCCTTGGGTTTTGTGGTCCCAAAAAACCTCATTTATTTTTGACTAGTGTATATCCTGGTCCTACTTACCACAAGCCAATGTTTCATATCCCATAAATAACCAAAACTGACAGAAATACTTTCTGTGTATCTCACTTGTGACAAGAGTTCTAAACATAAAAAAATTCTTTTATATAATTAGGTTACAATTGGTTATAATAATTGAAAACAATGCAATTGTCAGATATTATTTACTGTTTATTAAAAAATTAAAAAAGAGACTGGGATAAATTATAGTTGTATGAAGGAAAATGTCTTCATCTGAAGGTGAAGACCCTTTTGGAGATACTGGGTACTCTTGTCAATTTTTTTGAGAGATCCTGGGTACCCAAATCAACATTTTCAGATCCTACACGGGTATCCAAAATCAAAGAAAACATTCAAACTTGAGTGGTGATCCTATGGGGTTCGCCTAAACGCAGCAAGTCCCTGGATATGCAGCAAGTCCCCGGTAAACGCAGCAAGTCCCTGGTAAATGCAGCAAGTTCCTCTAATTTAGTGTGGAGTTGTTGATGAGTTTAATCAGTGTTTTATCATCCATTTGATTTATGATCTGTGGCAGTTGATTAGAGTTGATTGGAAATCTTTATCCCTTTATAATTATTTAGATGGTGTTTGTAGATTTTTATATATAAAATAAAAGTTTTTCTAAGTTTTATTAAGTTGCTATTTCTTTTATTCTACTCACTATTTAATATAATTTAATAATATGATTTATATTTCTTTGTGATATTCCTGTTTTCACTGCGACAGTTTTCGACTACAGGGTTCAAAAAGCGAAAAGGAAAATAGAGCATTCTCAGACTACTTTATGAATAGGATGAAGCCACTTTTTACTGAAAATTTCGAGACAGCCCAACTACCAGGATTGGCAATGGAGTTATCGAATTGGACCAATAACAATTGTGAGTCGCTGAACCATATTCTTAAACAGGCAGTGGATTGGAAATCAAAACCTTTAACGGAGTTAGTGCAGGCACTGTTTAGTATAGTTGAGGGAGAGTACAAGGAATTGCAACGTAGTTTATTTGGATTCGGACAGTTTACGTTAACCCAGGAGTTCGCAAAACTCTATGTTCGCCCGGAAATATAGTCCACTCTTTTTAGAAAGTGTTGTATACAGTAATGCCCTAAATAATCGACTTCTTAACCATAGCAGAATTATGGGTAATTTTTCAGGATTTAGTCGGAAATATGGCGTGTTTCCATTCATCGGAAAGCTCTCATTGAGAGCTTTCCGATGAATGGCAACAAGCCATATTTCCGACTAAATCCTGAAAAATTACCCATAATTCTGCAATGGTTAAGGAGTCGATTAATTAGGGCATTACTGTAAGTGTATGTATTTAGAAGCCTAACCTTTGTTTTTGCATCAAGAGGAGCACCTTTCTGTAACAATGCCTTCACCACTGACGTATGTCCCCGCATTGCAGCATCATGCAAACAAATAGCACCGGACTGCAAAAAAGATGGTCATTCCATAAATGAAGGTTGAAAGATGACCAGATTCATATTCATTCATATTTATACATAGTTGCAATGAGGTGTATGGCAGGGGTGAGCGAACTTACCCAAATGTAATGACTTGGCCTGAGATATGAAGATTTTCAAGTAATTCCTTTTGTCCAGTATACATTTTCAAGACATAGACAAAATTAATACCATGGATGATTGTCATGACATGATAATACCAACCCTGACAATAACCAAACAATATCCATGTCATATTTTTTTTCATTAAAAGTTTGATGTCAGAACTTGTTGGTAAACTTGTTTAACCCTCTCAGTACCAAGTCCGATTTTTGTATCAACCCATATTTCCTTGATCATTTTTCAAATTTATTGATTATAATAATGTGATACATTGATGGAAAGAGCTCTAAGAGCTCTTTCCATCATTAGAGCTCTTTCCATCAATGTATCACATTATTATAATCAATAAATTTGAAAAATGATCAAGGAAATATGGGTTGATACAAAAATCGGACTTGGCACTGAAAGGGTTAAAAGCAATAATATTCCTATCTCAATGTGTTATCCCTTCATCATCTAATAAATAAATTTGAATGTGTGTCACTCTCTCTATCTCTCTCTCTCTCTTAACTACTGGCCGGATCGCACTGAAACTTGGTATGGGGCATGTATTTCGGCTCTCTGGACAACATGAGCTTGGTCATGACTCCACACTACGTCACGTTTTGATTTTATGACGTCATGTTCGCTGGGCATCGCGGTTCTCAGAAACTACTTGGCAGATCTCACTGAATTTTGTGTGGTCATGTATTTCGGCCCTCCGGGTAACATGGGCTGGTTCTCAACTCCGCCCGATATCGCCTTTATTTTTTACCTTATCAGAACAAACTCCCTTACAATAAACACTCTTTAATATTCTAGCCCTTTCAAGACTGGAGCTTCCTGAAATTTTGCAAAACCCCTGTGCCAATGCATCTATATCTATATTTGCGAATGTCTGTCTGTCTGTGTTCTATAGAAATTCACAGGGGACCATCTAGATGATACCAAAGGGGTCTACTAGGAGTATCTTTTTACAAGAAAGATAATGGTAGGGGTTAAAATTTTCTAAAGTGATGCCGTTGTTGTCAGGGGCAGAAAAGGGGGAGGGGCAGAACAAAAATTGCCACGAAACTTATATACAATCATCCCCATAATATGAGGAATCTAATGGTGTGTTTTAAATATGGCAAAAGTCGCGCCGTTCGCGTCAGGGGTGCCCGGAAGGGGGAGTGGCAGAATTTTTTTCTGTCGCCGATTGCCACGAAACTTACATATAATCATCCCCATGATATGAAGAATCCAATGGTGTGGTTTAAATATGTCAAAAGTGGCATCTTTCGAGTCAGATTTGCACGAAAGGGGAGAGGGGCACCAAAATTTATAAAACTAATTTTAGCGCCGATTTCCACCAAATTGATATAATTATATTCTTCTTCATGATACAAGGAATCTAATTGTGCGATTTAACAACGCCAAATTGTTGTCGTTTGGATGAGAGATTGGGAGGGGGTGGGCACTAAATTTGATAATAATTGGTTTAGTCGCCGATTGCCACCACACTTATACAAAAGCATCCCCATGGTATGAGGAGTCTAATGGTGTGGCTTATATCTGTCAAGTGTGGCCTCATTCGAGTCAGGGGTGTATTGAAAGGGACAGGGGCACCAAAATTGATGCACAATTTTTTAGGCTCCAATTTCCACCAATTTGATACACGTTCTTATCCATAATACGAGGAATCACATCGTGTGATTTAAAGACGCCATAGTGGTGCTGTTTATGTGAGAGATGGGGAGGGAGGATTGGCACCAAATTTGATAAAAAAAACATTGTTTAGTCGCCGATTATCACCAAACTTATAAACAATCATCTCCATGATATCAGGAGTGTAATTGTGTGGTTTAAGGATGTCACAAGTGGGGCCATTCGAGTCAGTGGTGTATAGAGATGAGAGGGACATTATATCTATATGTTTAGTGCCGATTTCCACCAGATTGATACATATTCTTCTCCGTGATACGAGGAATCTTATCGTGTGGTTTAGACACAACAAATTGGTGCCCTATGGGTGAGAGATATGGGGACCTTCAATTTGATACGAATTTGTATACTCGCCAATTTTCACCAATTTCATATATATGCATCTCTAATCTCTAATGAGTCTCAGTGTGTGCAGCTTGAGTCCGAAATAGGGACGGGAGGGTCACCAAAAACTGATACAAAATATTTTTAGTACCAATTACCATCAAATTCAGACACGTTCTTCTCAAATGATACAAGAAATCAAATTGTGCTGTCTGTCTGTCTTTCTGTCTGTCTGTGTGTTCTATATATAACTTCACGCGGTACAATAGAAGAGGCAAAAGCTGATACAAATATATTTGGCACTAATTTCCAACAAATTCATACATGTTTTTATCTAATGATATACCATGAATTAAATCACATTTGGTGTCGTTTGCGTCACCGATGGCGAGCGGATATGCACTATCATAGATAAGATTGCTATTCGCCGATATCCACATATAAGTTATATATAGTCACACAGGCCATCTCCATATCATTTTAAGGAGATTTGGGCGTTCACATTTCACAATCCCGACAAATGGTAACCCACTTATAAGTCACTTGAACAATTATATCTTCTTAATTGTCATATTTATATGGGGATGGCAATCAGGACATTCACACAATGAGCTAGCAAAAAGAGATACATAGAAGAAGCATTAAACGTATATTTATCATTCTATTGAAGAGATACATATATTCGTGCAAACTGAGAGACCTCGAACCGTCAGAGGATTGCATATATATTATAACAAAATTGAGTCTGTTCCATTCAATACAGTTTCCACAAAAAAAGTTACAATTTGTCAGGATATATGGAAGGCCTGTTCACAAATAGTGGTCACAGTGTGCAGTCATATATAGTTTCTTCTGATATACAATAAAATGCAGTTAGTAGCTAGCACATGACTTTTCAGGATCCTCCCAATACTGACATCTGACAAGGGGTTTAGAACAGACTCATCGACAGACATAAACAATTCAAAATCTCGCTCTGTGTCTGGCAAATGTAGCTGATATGCACGCGCAGCAACATTTCGTTGAAACTGAGAATATTTAGCCAATATATAGCACCATGAACAGAGGAGCACCTGGAAATTTCTTTGAAACATCTGTATCGTCATGGAGATATGATAGCCAGGTATCCTCGAGATCTTAGTCCAACCCACTATATTGATTGATACATCTCAATATGTAAAACCCAATTGTCATCTTTTATTTATGCGAACTAATGTCTTTATGATGTCCATGTATCATATTATAACGTATGACGTATATGCAGTTGTAAATAAATAAATACTTCATTATTGGTGGAACGGATTAATCGCAATAAACAGAATGACAATTGACAAGGTGGGCCACTACTTATATTCCATGACTGTAATAATCATGTTTTGTGATGCTATTTGAATATACAATTTATGAGAAAACATATAACACTTTGAACAAGAGTGTTCTCTATTCCCAACAAATATTCACAGCATACAGATGGTTTCACATCGCATTAACCTGGGCAACGCCGGGTAACCCTGCTAGTTCTCTTATATATGCGAGTGACCCATAGGGAATCTCGCATATATTCATTGGCCTAAAATATTTACCTTGATCTTATAAGCCAGTGCATTCTCTTTAATATGCGAGGCTCACTTTGGGAGACTCGCAAATATAAGAGAATGCATTGGCATAGGATATTTAATGCTGCACCAGCGAAGCTCCCGTCATAACAGGGCTAGATATTCGATCGAGATGAAATCTCCTCAAAAGTCAAATGAAGTGCGAGAAAGAAGAGCTCAGGAATAAATGTTTCATAATTGATATTTCCCAATTTATTGTAACTGTTTCAATTTTTAATTTTGCCACTCTTGGCCTCACAGTGAAATGCCGGGTACATCTGTTAGTATTTTAGAAATCTACTTAGAAAAAGGGAAAACATACTTCGGTCATGTTGTCAATCGAGCTAGTCACTTCAAGTTTTGTTTTGGACAATTTTCTTGACCGTACATTTATAAACACACTTGCTACAAACCTTGTTAGGCATATGTAAAGGAACACCTTTCTTCAGAAATGCCAAAGCTGTTTCAGGATGACCATACTGTGCTGCTATATGCATCAGCGTGCTCCCATCTTTTGTTCTAGCAGCTATGGAAGCCCTGAACTTATCTATCAGCAGGTCCACTATATTAGAGTTACCTCTCTCAGCAGCTATATGTAAGGCACTTCTATCATTCTGAAATGGAAACCATGATTTAAAAGCAAATTCTTTGTTATTAGCAGTTTCACATAGAGAGCTTGGAATTATAGTAATGTCCTAATCGACCCCTAAACCGCAGCAGAATTATGGGAATTTTTTCAGGATTGAGTCGGAATTATGGCTTTTTGCCATTCATTAGAAAGCTCTCACTGAGAGCTTTCCAATGAATGGCAACAAGCCATATTTCCGACTAAATCCTGAAAAATTTCCCATAATTCTGCAGTGGTTAAAGGTTCATATACTTTGGGCATTCCTGTAGGCTGGCTTACATGCAAATTGGGTATAACTATGAGCACATGGTTCATCCGGTCTCTTTCCAGTTCCCATCATTATATCAGAATCTGGATGGTCATATCCATTAATTAAAGAACTTTAACACTTTCATAGCATAGGATATGTCATCCAAAAATCATAAATATAAAGCTTAAGGGTCAAGAATATAGACCAGTGTGACTGCATTAGAGAGCTTTAGTTACATGCAACATGCACATTTAACTTGTAATATGTGTTGATATGACATTGCCATAGAGATCGCTGCACATTCACATAATTTGGGAGCACCAAAATGTGTTTATCAATCGAAGACCACCATGTATGACATGACAAGCTGTTTAACCCTTTGAGTGCCAGGTCGATTTTTGTATCAACCCATATACCCTGTGCCAATGCATTCTCTTATATATGCGAGTTGACCATAGGTCGCCTCGCATATATAAGAGAATGCATTGGCTTAACAATTTTTTTTTTTTATTTTATTTTTTTTACAATTTTAATAATTTATTCTTATATTCTTTAACAGACTTATTTTGTAGGTTTAGGGCTGATGAGATCGGCCCCTGGCAATCAAAGGGTTAAATTTTGATTGTCCTTGTAGTCCATTGGTTTTATTCAAAACAAAACCTATTTGCACAGGCAAACCGCATTCCCTTATTGGACATACTAGTACAACATTCACCGGTTATTGGATTAACCCTGTCATGACGGCAGCTGCACTGGTACTGGTGCAGCATTAAAGAACCTGTGCCAGTGCAATCTCTTATATATGTGAGTCTTCCATAGGGAACATCACATATATAAGAGAATGCACGGGCTCACAAGGTCAAGGTAAATATTGTTAAGCCAATGTATTCTATTATATAGCCGAGGCTACCTATGGGAGACTCACATATATAGTATAATAGAATACATTGGCGCAGGGTTTTCGCAACATTTCAGGAAGCTCTAGTCATTGAGGGTTATCCCTCTTTGATAGACGTCAGACACATACATCTGAAACAAATGGCTGTGTATGTGTAGCAGCAATGGTCGTGTGAGTCAGGTGACTTTCACTGGCAACATAAACACATATTTAATGTTACATATACATGTAACTGAACCCAACCTTTACAATTTTCCCATCTTGAGCTCATAGCTTTTAAAAGTATGGTATGTAGACTAAAGTCCATAAGCATCAAGTATATAATATGGCAATGGCAAGTATAATCTTAAGAAAAGTACTGTAAGTACTGGTAATTATAAATATACATATATTCATAATTCAAATAATTATTTTCTCACATTATCTGTAAGGTTCGAGTTGGCTTTGTTTGAATACAGGTACTTTGACATGGCCTCATCGCCCTCCCATGCTGATATGTGCAGTGGTGATTGGCCATCTTTCTACAAATGGAAAGAGAAAAATAATGTCAGTTTTGCAAGAGGGTATACTTTGATATGGCTGTTTCCAATGTGCATATATATATATATACAACCCTTTGTCATTAAGGAAACACAGAAAAGTTAAAATGAATGAGCAAACCGCCTCTTATATTGAAAGACTTTGCATAGTAAATGACAGAAACACGAAACTCAGACAATAGATACATAATTATATATAGGAGTAAGTTATACATAACGCTCTTTCTCCAACCTTTCAGTCACATGTGGATAATTATCTAATCTTTTAAACCCACTTATGTGTCTGCCTTTTGTTATCACTAGAGAATTATCCTGATGAATGTCATCCACCGAAGACGCCATGAAGCATTCTCTTTCGGAGGCGGTAATTATTTTGCTGGTCATTATCTAGATAATTACCAGTTAACTGGGCATTATCTGAATAATGACCGGGAAAATCATTACCTTTTTTTTAAAACACCCCTGGTTATTTAAAGTGGTCCTGCAAATTTGCTATTATGATGGTGGGTCCTACTGAAATACTATGATGCTGGTAGAGCAAAGTGATGCTGTTTTGAAAATGTACCGCTATTTTTTCAAGCTGTCATTTTCACTACCTGTGGCTAATCTGAACGAATGGAGAAAAAGACATTATGTTTATAAAACATTCAAAAACATAGATATTGTAAAAAAAATATTTAAATAATGACAAAATAATCAAGATGGCTATTCCTGTAATTTTTTCAAACACAAGAGCAGCCATAATTAAAATATTTTAAAATATATAATTTAGTGAATGCTTCATGCATACACTAGCTTTTTCTCAAATCACTTGGATTAGCCAAACATTGCAAAATAACAACAGTACATTATACTTCAATTTATAGCATCAATTTTCCCTATCAGCATCATTGCAATTCAGCATGACCCACCAGCATCATAGCAAATTAGCACAGCTACTTAACCAGGGGTCAATATTTGTACTAAAATTGCCATAATTTTGAAAATTTAGCACCATAGTTGATGCTAGGCGAGACATATATCCAACAATTGGAAAGCTTGAATCTCCAGTTGCATAAATGAAGCCCAAATCAAAATTTTCAGATTGTGTACTGGTTAAAAGGGGAAGTGCAGTTGGACAGACTCAAGCATATATTTTCATGTCCATATTTAAAGATGCATAATCTGATGAAATAATGCTGCCAAATGACTATTTTTTTGGCTTTGGGGGGAGGGGGGGGGGTGACAAATATTTGATTCGAGTTGATGGAACCCACCCATCAAAGCTCAGAATGATCAGATATCAACTTTTGAAATTTGTTTTTTCTCAAAATGTTTAATTATTTGTGGCCCAGAAACGAGTCGTCAAACCAATTGTCTCGGACAAAATTGCGGATGAAGATGGATAACTCTAAAATGGTAATACGGCCAAATTTCATGATACGAATGTGATAATACGGCCATTTCGTTGAACAACATGTTGATAAATTTCAAGTTCTGTGAAATTTTATACCACAGTTGACAGCAGTTAGCATTATTTTGTTGTAATTAATCGATTCTGATAACAAAAGCGTATTTTGAAGCAATTTTGTTGTTGTTGTAACTTGATGATATGGGGACCGTCTGATCGGATTGAGTAACTTTAAGTACAACATGTTAATTGCAAAACAAAACAAAAATGATCAAACATAGAAATCTTAGATAAGACAGATCATCACATATGATAAGTTTGTCAAATATTATAAAAACAAATTATTCAGTTGATTTCTAAATTCAATCAAGGTAAACTGAAATAAATATATAGAAATAATTATGGATTTCAAGATGAGAAATCGCGTCTACTCTAAAAATTAAAATTGAAACGCACATCAAAACAACATAAAATGAACAGGCAAAACAGAAAAAATAAACAAAGAAAAAATACAAGATATCTTTAGTTGAAGAAAGAAAACCCGAAAAGGAATGCAGATTGAAATTTTTCATTATAAGACCCAACCCAAAATGAACACCATGTAACATTGTCCCTAAACATTCATATGAGCATAAGGGGGTTATTGGAATTCAAGCTAGTAAACAAATAACAATTGAAAATTAAATCACATACGAAAAAATAGGCTGAAACAAATAAATACTCATTACACAATCAACTTGAGCACATAGCATACCATGTGGATTAATTACACAGAAATTTAAATTATAGCTAGATATAATCAGGTATTGCTATAAAATGACTTGCATTGACGATGCAATTATTATGTTCTGATAAGATTCCAGAAATCTCTCATATTTCAACAAAAAATATTATTTACCCCAGAAGATTGAATTACCCCACAAAACTCTTACAGCATGAGAACATGACCATATTGTGTCGTTCAGGTGAGTTTCCCCCAAAATCTCGGCTTGCACAGATTTGTTCTCAGGTTGTGTTATGTTTCTTTATTCCTCACTACCAGGCGAATGTTTTGGTGTACTACCAAAAGTGTGTTAATATAACTGCTGAATAATAGAATAGTCTCATTATTTGTGAAAAACTCGAAAAACCCCATCAGGAAAAAAATTGCAAGCACTAAAAAAAAAATTCTTTTTGGGGCACCGTACCACTCACCCTGGCTCCTGTGTAGGGAATTTTTACATCAGAATGCCCCCCCCCCTGCATGATATGAGGAATCTAATCATGTGGTTTGGTTCAGGGATGGGGAGTATTGGGGCATTAAAATAGATAAAGATAAGAATTATTTTAGTCGCCGATTTTCCCGAAACTTATATAGTCATCTCCATGATACAAGGAATCTAATGGTTGATTTAAAGAAACCAAATCAGTGACCAAAATGGCCTTATTCGAGTCAGGAATGGGGAAAGAAGGAGCATGAATGTAAAAAATAAACATAGTCGCTGATTTTCACCAAATTATATATCATCATCTTTATGCTACAAGGAATATAATGACGTGGGCTCAAATTTGGCACCTTAGGGAGAACAGGGCACCAGAATTGATCAAAACATTTACCACCTGTTTTTACCAAAATAATACATACACGTGGGCATCCCCATGAGTATAATGGTGTGGTTTAAAGTTGGCAGAGCGGTGACAGGGCCCGGAAATTACGTTATAATTTGCTTGACATTTCAACATTAATTTTTTTCCCTATATTTTCCAAATATATCAGCAAACTATTAGAATAATGAGCTCTCCTAATAATTCATCTCGTATAATTTAAAAAACTGGATATCGAACAGACGCGTTGTAAGGAGATTTTGGCATTAAAAATTCACAACCTCGAAATATTATGCTGGGTCACCCTGCTAGTTATTAATAAATATGAAAACGGCTTCCCATAGGCATTTGAAAGCAGTGAATGAAAACCATAGCTATACAAAAGCTGTGTCAATGCGTTCAGTCTGACAAATTGAAAGATGTTGGTTGCAAAGTTATGTCGAAGTGCGGAAATGATTTGAGAATTTCACTCAGGGCAAGCAGGCCAACTTCCCAACAAGCAGCGATATTATATATTTCCTCACGTTCTGGATATCGACAGGAGCATTAGATTCCACTAATAATCGAGCCAGCTCTATATCTTTCCTCCGGCAGGCAATATGCAGCACTGAGTCACCATTTATCTGAAACAGATAGTGTACAGGCCTGTCAAAACCAAATATATAACAATGTGCCAGGGCATTATACAGTCTGTAAAGCGAAAGGTGTTGTCTTCGTATGTTTTTCAAAAGTTATCTATCCTGGATACGCATTGACCTATGGGATAACTGTCTAAGACTTTCCGCATGTATTTTATTTAATAGTTCCCTTTGATCCTTTCAATGATATACAGCTATGGAGAAGATTTGTTCATTCCTATATGTTTACGTATACTTAAACAATGCACATATTAATGATGAAATAGAACTGCAAGGAATAAACAATTTATTATTTACAGCTCTAACAGTTGAACAAAATGTGCACTGTTGTTGTTGTTGTTGTATTCCTTGATTACTCTTTCATTGATTCAAGGTCACTTTCTTTTGTTTTCTCCTACTTTCTCATCATTTAATTAAACCTTTCATGATGGGGCCTTAGCTGGTGTAGCATTAAAGGTACTGTGCCAGTGCATTCTCTTATTTCCGATCTATATCAATGTATTAAGGAACATGATAGTCTATTGGCTTCGAGCTAACACTTTGTGTGATAAACGATTGGTGTATAAATGTTTAAAATTGATTTCTTGTGATGCAGATAATGAGTGGTTACAGTGTATTAAAAATAACTTATATAAATATGGATTTGGGTACGTGTGGGGAATCACCAAAATCAGTCAACATAGATACTTTTGGGGAGAAATTTCAATCCCGATTAAAAGACCATTTCCGACAAGCATGGAGGCACCTTGATATAAAAGGTGCATGTGCAGAAAATAGTAAATTAGAATTTATGGGAAAAATCAAAACAGATTTTGAAACAAGGGCTTCTTATTTAACAACGTTATCTCGAAATGAAAGACGTCCAATATCGAAACTTGTTACAAGCTCGCACAAGCTAGAAATAGAAATAGGCAGACATGTGAAACCTAATCCAATCCCCGTAGAGGAACGAACTTGCAAACAATGTAGTCATAATATGCCCGCTAAAGATAAACCTATCGAAGATGAGTCTCACTTTTTATTACACTGCCCGAAGTACCACAATCCTAGGCAAGTCTTTAGCAGTTACGCGAAGAATGTGATATCAAATTACGATGTGTTAGACGAGCGCGAAAAGCTTCAAGAAATATACAAATCTAATGATAAACAACTGAGCAGAGCTCTGAGTAAATATTTAATTGAAGCCGAAATATTACGACAATAACACTGTAATCACTCAGCACAAATATTCTAGTCATATATTTTATTTGCATGTTTATGTATATATATATATATGTTTTTTTTTCTTTCTTTGCCATATCCTGTATCCGTATAGCGATTGCGCAATAAAGTATCTATCTATCTATCTATCTATATAAATGTGAGTCTCACATATATAAGAGAACGCACTGGCTTACAAGGTGAATGTAAATATTGTTAGGCCAATATATTCTCTTATATATGTGAGGCTCCTTGCGGGAGACTTGCATATAGAATAGAATGCATTGCCACAGGGTTTTCCCAAAATTTCAGGAAGCGCCAGTCATGGAAGGGTTAAAGACCCAGTGCCAGTGTATTCTCTTATATATGCGAGTCTCCCATAGGGAGCCTTGCATATATAAGAGAATGCACTGGCTTACCAGGTGAACGTAAATATTGTTAGGCCTTTGTATTCTCTTATATATGCGAGGCTCCCTGTAAAGAGATGCACATACATTAGAGAATACATTGCCACAGGGTTTTCACAAAATTTCAGGAAGCTAAGTCATGGAAGGGTTAAAGACCCTGTGCCAGTGTATTCTCCTATATATGTGAGTCTCTCATAGGGAGCCTCACATATATAGGAGAATGCACTGGCTTACAAGGTGAATGTAAATATTTTTAGGCCAATGTATTCTCTTATATATGTGAGGCTCTCTATGGGAAACTCGCATATATATTAGAATGCATTGGCACGAGGTTTTCTCAATTTCAGGAAGCTTGATTCATTGAAGTGTTAATCTGTTTTAATGGAGAAAATAACTCAGTTTACTTTTATAATATGAATAAATCATATTGTTCATGGAAAAATGTTGACCTGATGTATCAAACTACAAAATGACATAAATGTATGTAAATGATGTTACATTTGCAGAACACATGACACAGCTAGGGCCCCAAGAACATTTAAAAATATATATTATAAATTAAGCCAAACAAAATAAATATTATGCCTCCCAGGTAAAATTTCCTCTAGCTACAGCTACAGCTATATTGCAGAATGAGGTTCCCTGGCAGAGGGTGAATTTAGTGGGCATAGCATCACTAAATTCACCCTCTGGGGACCTTATTTTGCATGGCCTCATCTGCTATGGGAGACATAGAATCTGATTGAAGTTCCCAAATGATGAATATTGTGAAGTACCTCCATTTGGAACTTCGATTATGCAATTTAGGGATATAGAAAAACTAAACTAAAAAAGAAATAGAATCTATGTGAAGAAGTTTCTATAGAACTTTGATAATAAAGAAACTTTCCAGAGAAGATGAGGCCTAAGCAGAATGAGGTCCCCAGAGAGTGAAATTAGTAATGCTAGCCCGCTATGCGGGATAGAGTCACTACATTCACCTTTTGGGGACCTCTTTCTGCAAATGACAGGCATACTAAACTCAGGCTTTATAATAGTCATATGTATATGCACCCACATCAATGTGAGAAGTATTTGTTATCCCTCAGTTGTTCTTGTTTATACCAATGAGGAGGTCCTCTGTAGTAAATTAACTAAAACATAATCAGTACTTTGACTATAAGGTCAAGAAATCTGTATGGTTCTTTTAATGAATAACCCTATTTAAAATTCAAACAGCATTACACCAGTACAGAAATTGGATAAATGTAAAAATAGAAACAGGCAAGCCTTGAAATAGGGTGTCTGTCATTTGCAGAATGAGGTCCCCAGAGGGTGAATTTAGTGATGCTACCCCGCATAGCGGGCTAGCATCACCAAATTCAACCTCTGGGAACCTCATTCTGCTGAGGTGTGAGCAGAATGAGGTCCCCAGAGGGTGAATTTGGTGATGCTAGCCCGCTATGCGGGGTAGCATCACTAAATTCACCCTCTGGGGACCTCATTCTGCAAATGACAGACACCCTATTTCAAGGCTTGGAAACCTGTATGCCTGCAGCTTTTGAAAATCAAATTGTCTAAGAAACATAGTGCTTATTATTAGTGGCCTTACTTGTCTTATATAATAAAATAAAATGTTCTCGGACCCCGGTGGGATTGTTATATCTGGACATTTTTATACCCGGACCCCTGTGCTCCTCACATCTGTAGGATTGTTATATTTGATCTCCTGTGGTATTGTTATATTTGGACTAGCGTGGGATTGTTGTCTTCGGACCCCTGTGGGATTGTTATATTCAGACTTCTGTGGAATTGTTATACTCGGACCCCTGTGGGATTGTTATATTTGGACCCCTGTGGGATTGTTATATTCAGACTTCTGTGGAATTGTTATACTCGGACCCTTGTGGGATTGTTATATTCGGGACCTGTGTGATTGTTATATTCGGACCCTTGTGTGATTGTTATACTCAGACCCTTGTGTGATTGTTATATTTGGACCCATTTGGGAATGTTATATTTGGACCCCTGTGGGATTGTTATATTTGGACCAATTTGGGAATGTAATATTCAGACCCTGTGTGATTGTTATATTCAGACCCCAGTGGGATTGTGATATTCAGACCCCTGTGGTATTGTTATACTCAGACCCTTGTGTGATTGTTATATTTTGACCCATTTGGGAATGTTATATTTGGACCCCTGTGGGATTGTTATATTTGGACCAATTTGGGAATGTTATATTCAGACCCTGTGTGATTGTTATATTCAGACCCCAGTGGGATTGTGATATTTGGACCCCTGTGGGATTGTCATATTCGGACCCCTGTGGGATTGTTATTTTCGGACCCCTGCATGTGGGAATGTCATAGTCGGGACCCCTGTTGTATTGTTATATTCGGACCAGTGTGGGATTGTCATAGTCGGACCTCCGTGCATGGGATTGTAATTTTCTGACCCCTCCATGTGGGATTGTTGTAATCAGACCCCTGGGTAATTGTTATATTCATGTGGGATTGTTAAATACCTTCTTCTTGACTTTGAGTTGTTCTTCTTTGGACAGATGAAGTAACTCACGACAAACTGTAACATTACCAACTTCCGCAGCCATGAACAGTGGTATTGATCCATCCTGAAAAAGAGCCACAGCAATGGAATCAGTGCCATTGTTAAAACATTGATTCTTCGTGTAAAGTGTCACATCCGGCCTGATGTACATTGCACAAAGAGTACAAGAGCACCACACAGAGTTGGAAATCTTCCAATCGAGGCAGGTACAATAATGCCCTAAATAATCGACTCCTTAACCACAGCAGAATTATGGGTAACTTTTCAGGATTTAGTCTCGGAAATATGGCTTTTCGATTAATGGCAACAAGCCATATTTCCAACTAAATCCTGAAAAATTACCCATAATTCTGCTGTGGTTAACGAGTCGATAATTTAGGGCATTACTGTAAGGTTAGAATTTTCCAACAAAAGGGAGAGTTAATGGAATTGGGGTCTGATTCAAAAGGGGGGTGGGGGTTGCAGTTAAAAAATATAACTTGATAACCTCATTCCAAATGGTGACCCTCTAGTTACCTCCCTAGTCACAACTAATTTCATCAACAACAATCCTAGATGGGGAACCTTCAACAATTTAAATTTTGATTCTATCGAAATTTTGAAAATGTCAGTAAGTCAGATGTCATATCTGTGTTGGTCATTTGACACTTTCTTAATTAATAATCATTGACGAGTAGTTCCATTAGGAAATGTTCAGAAAATAAGTTCAACCATTTGTTGAACTTATCAACTGAATATTTCATGGCTTGGCAGGAATATTTCCCTCTAATAAATTTGATTCCTTCTGCATGTGTAGTAGATCATGCCACAAATGTATACTCTACCTATGCCCATAGAAAGCATACTCCACCAGTTCAAAACAGTGGGAACTTTTTGATGTTTGACAGGGATAGTAATAACGGTGAAACAAGGCAGCGGCTATTCGCCATCGGATGGCAAATAGCGATTATACCGATATGCGCTATTTGCCATCCGATGGTATTTTAAAGAAAAGAAAACATATCATAGCATCACAACACACACTTAAAATGATGACTCATACCGGCTTCCTGGTAATTAGGCCCAGTTGACCCTCGGCTGACCACCTACAGATATCCTGGGGGATGGCAAATAAGAAATCGACCAATTTCGAAGGAAATTTTGTATAGTTTGAGTATTTAGTGGCACAAGCTGGCGCTATATGCCCACATAATCACCATTCCTACCTGCCTTACCGAAAATCCGGACCAGTTGACACTCGGTTGACCACCTACAGGTATCCTGGGGGGTTGGCAAATAATATATCGACCAATTTTGAAGGAAATTTCGTATAGTTTGAGTACTTAGTGGCACAAGCCATCGCTATATGCCCACATAATAACCATTCTTACCCGCCTTACCGAAAACCCAGACCAGTTGACACTCGGTTGCCCACCTACAGATATATTTTGAAGGAAATTTCGTATAGTTTGAGTATTTAGTGGCACAAGCTGTCGATATATGCCCACATAATCACCATTCCTACCCGCCTTACAGAAAACCCGGACCAGTTGACCCTCGGTTGACCACCTACAGATATCCTGGGGGGATGGCAAATAAGAAATCGACCAATTTTGAAGGAAATTTCGTATAGTTTGAGTATTTAGTGGCACAAGCTGTCGCTATATGCCCACATAATCACCATTCCTACCCGCCTTACAGAAAACCCGGACCAGTTGACACTCGGTTGACCACCTACAGATATCCTTGGGGATGGCAAATAAGAAATCGACCAATTTTGAAGGAAATTTTGTATAGTTTGAGTATTTAGTGGCACAAGCTGGCGCTATATGCCCACATAATCACCATTCCTACCCGCCTTACCGAAAATCCAGACCAGTTGACACTCGGTTGACCACCTACAGATATCCTGGGGGGATGGCAAATAAGAAATCGACCAATTTCGAAGGAAATTTCGTATAGTTTGAGTATTTAGTGGCACAAGCTGTCGCTATATGCCCACATAATCACCATTCCTACCCGCCTTACAGAAAACCTGGACCAGTTGACACTCGGTTGACCACCTACAGATATCCTGGGGGATGGCAAATAATATATCGACCAATTTTGAAGGAAATTTCGTATAGTTTGAGTATTTAGTGGCACAAGCCGTCGCTATATGCCCACATAATCACCATTCCTACCCGCCTTACCGAAAACCCAGACCAGTTGACACTCGGTTGACCACCTACATATATCCTGGGGGGATGGCAAATAAGAAATCGACCAATTTTGAAGGAAATTTCGTATAGTTTGAGTATTTAGTGGCACAAGCTGTCGATATATGCCCACATAATCACCATTCCTACCCGCCTTACAGAAAACCCGGACCAGTTGACCCTCGGTTGACCACCTACAGATATCCTGGGGGGATGGCAAATAAGAAATCGACCAATTTTGAAGGAAATTTTGTATAGTTTGAGTATTTAGTGGCACAAGCTGGTGCTATATGCCCACATAATCACCATTCCTACCCGCCTTACCGAAAATCCGGACCAGTTGACACTCGGTTGCCCACCTACAGGTATCCTGGGGGGTTGGCAAATAATATATCGACCAATTTTTAAGGAAATTTCATATAGTTTGAGTATTTAGTGGCACAAGCCGTCGCTATATGCCCACATAATCACCATTCCTACCCGCCTTACCGAAAACCCAGACCAGTTGACACTCGGTTGACCACCTACAGATATCCTGGGGGATGGCAAATAAGAAATCGACCAATTTTGAAGGAAATTTCGTATAGTTTGAATGAGTATTTAGTGGCACAAGCTGGCGCTATATGCCCACATAATCACCATTCCTACCTGCCTTACCGAAAATCCGGACCAGTTGACACTCGGTTGACCACCTACAGGTATCCTGGGGGGTTGGCAAATAATATATCGACCAATTTTTAAGGAAATTTTGTATAGTTTGAGTATTTAGTGGCACAAGCCGTCGCTATATGCCCACATAATCACCATTCCTACCCGCCTTACAGAAAACCCGGACCAGTTGACACTCGGTTGACCACCTACAGATATCCTGGGGGATGGCAAATAAGAAATCGACCAATTTTGAAGGAAATTTTGTATAGTTTGAGTATTTAGTGGCACAAGCTGGCGCTATATGCCCACATAATCACCATTCCTACCCGCCTTACCGAAAATCCGGACCAGTTGACACTCGGTTGCCCACCTACAGGTATCCTGGGGGGTTGGCAAATAATATATCGACCAATTTTGAAGGAAATTTCGTATAGTTTGAGTAGTTAGTGGCACAAGCCGTCGCTATATGCCCACATAATCACCATTCCTACCCGCCTTACCGAAAACCCAGACCAGTTGACACTCGGTTGACCACCTACAGATATCCTGGGGGATGGCAAATAAGAAATCGACCAATTTTGAAGGAAATTTCGTATAGTTTGAATGAGTATTTAGTGGCACAAGCTGTCGATATATGCCCACATAATCACCATTCCTACCCGCCTTACAGAAAACCCGGACCAGTTGACACTCGGTTGACCACCTACAGATATCCTGGGGGATGGCAAATAAGAAATCGACCAATTTTGAAGGAAATTTTGTATAGTTTGAGTATTTAGTGGCACAAGCTGTCGCTATATGCCCACATAATCACCATTCCTACCCGCCTTACAGAAAACCCGGACCAGTTGACACTCGGTTGACCACCTACAGATATCCTTGGGGATGGCAAATAAGAAATCGACCAATTTTGAAGGAACTTTTGTATAGTTTGAGTATTTAGTGGCACAAGCTGGCGCTATATGCCCACATAATCACCATTCCTACCCGCCTTACCGAAAATCCAGACCAGTTGACACTCGGTTGACCACCTACAGATATCCTGGGGGGGATGGCAAATAAGAAATCGACCAATTTCGAAGGAAATTTCGTATAGTTTGAGTATTTAGTGGCACAAGCTGTCGCTATATGCCCACATAATCACCATTCCTACCCGCCTTACAGAAAACCCGGACCAGTTGACACTCGGTTGACCACCTACAGATATCCTTGGGGATGGCAAATAAGAAATCGACCAATTTTGAAGGAACTTTTGTATAGTTTGAGTATTTAGTGGCACAAGCCGTCGCTATATGCCCACATAATCACCATTCCTACCCGCCTTACCGAAAACCCAGACCAGTTGACACTCGGTTGACCACCTACATATATCCTGGGGGGATGGCAAATAAGAAATCGACCAATTTTGAAGGAAATTTCGTATAGTTTGAGTATTTAGTGGCACAAGCTGTCGATATATGCCCACATAATCACCATTCCTACCCGCCTTACAGAAAACCCGGACCAGTTGACACTCGGTTGACCACCTACAGATATCCTTGGGGATGGCAAATAAGAAATCGACCAATTTTGAAGGAAATTTTGTATAGTTTGAGTATTTAGTGGCACAAGCTGTCGCTATATGCCCACATAATCACCATTCCTACCCGCCTTACAGAAAACCCGGACCAGTTGACACTCGGTTGACCACCTACAGATATCCTGGGGGATGGCAAATAAGAAATCGACCAACTTTGAAGGAAATTTTGTATAGTTTGAGTATTTAGTGGCACAAGCTGGCGCTATATGCCCACATAATCACCATTCCTACCCGCCTTACCGAAAATCCGGACCAGTTGACACTCGGTTGACCACCTACAGGTATCCTGGGGGGTTGGCAAATAATATATCAACCAATTTTGAAGGAAATTTCGTATAGTTTGAGTATTTAGTGGCACAAGCTGTCGCTATATGCCCACATAATCACCATTCCTACCCGCCTTACCGAAAACCCAGACCAGTTGACACTCGGTTGACCACCTACAGATATCCTGGGGGGATGGCAAATAAGAAATCGACCAATTTTGAAGGAAATTTCGTATAGTTTGAGTATTTAGTGGCACAAGCTGTCGATATATGCCCACATAATCACCATTCCTACCCGCCTTACAGAAAACCCGGACCAGTTGACCCTCGGTTGACCACCTACAGATATCCTGGGGGGATGGCAAATAAGAAATCGACCAATTTTGAAGGAAATTTCGTATAGTTTGAGTATTTAGTGGCACAAGCTGTCGCTATATGCCCACATAATCACCATTCCTACCCGCCTTACAGAAAACCCGGACCAGTTGACACTCGGTTGACCACCTACAGATATCCTGGGGGATGGCAAATAAGAAATCGACCAATTTTGAAGGAAATTTTGTATAGTTTGAGTATTTAGTGGCACAAGCTGTCGCTATATGCCCACATAATCACCATTCCTACCCGCCTTACAGAAAACCCGGACCAGTTGACACTCGGTTGACCACCTACAGATATCCTGGGGGATGGCAAATAAGAAATCGACCAATTTTGTATAGTTTGAGTATTTAGTGGCACAAGCTGGCGCTATATGCCCACATAATCACCATTCCTACCCGCCTTACCGAAAATCCGGACCAGTTGACAGTTTGACACTCGGTTGACCACCTACAGGTATCATGGGGGGTTGGCAAATAATATATCAACCAATTTTGAAGGAAATTTCGTATAGTTTGAGTATTTAGTGGCACATGCCGTCGCTATATGCCCACATAATCACCATTCCTACCCGCCTTACCGAAAACCCAGACCAGTTGACACTCGGTTGACCACCTACAGATATCCTGGGGGATGGCAAATAAGAAATTGACCAATTTTGAAGGAAATTTTGTATAGTTTGAGTATTTAGTGGCACAAGCTGGCGCTATATGCCCACATAATCACCATTCCTAACCGCCTTACAGAAAACCCGGACCAGTTGACACTCGGTTGACCACCTACAGATATCCTGGGGGATGGCAAATAAGAAATCGACCAATTTTGAAGGATATTTTGTATAGTTTGAGTATTTAGTGGCACAAGCTGGCGCTATATGCCCACATAATCACCATTCCTACCCGCCTTACCGAAAATCCGGACCAGTTGACACTCGGTTGCCCACCTACAGGTATCCTGGGGGGTTGGCAAATAATATATCGACCAATTTTGAAGGAAATTTTGTATAGGTTGAGTATTTAGTGGCACAAGCTGGCACTATATGCCCACATAATCACCATTCCTACCCGCCTTACAGAAAACCGGACCAGTTGACCCTCGGTTGACCACCTACAGATATATTGGGGGGATGGCAAATAAGAAATCAGCCTAATTATCAGGAAGGCGGCAGGAATCATCATTATTAGAGCGTATTGTGATGACAATATATGTTTTCTTTTCTTTAAAATACCATCGGATGGCAAATAGCGCATATCAGTAGAATCGCTATTTGCCATCCGATGGCGAATAGACACTTCCGTGAAACAAGGGTTAATTTATTTTTTTTGTGCCCATAAGAGTGAATCTGTGCTACCAAGAATCACTAAAAATGGACGAACCCTAACTCATAACTAAGGACCATAACTCAGGTGATATAGTCGGACAAACCTGGTAGTTGAACTCAATCAAGACATTGTTGTGAAAGATCCATATACCCAATATGAATGGAATCGGTTGACATTTGTTCAAGTTATCGTGCTAACGGTCATAAAATTGCTAAACATCGACAAACTATATAAAGGCCGTAACTCAGGTAAAATAATCAGACAAACCTGTTTTTTTAACTCAATCACGATATTGTCGTGAAAGATCCATATACCCAATATGAATGGATCGGTTGACGTTTGTTCAAGTTATTGTGCTAACGGTCATAAACTTGCTAAACATCGACAATCTAAGGGCCAAAACTCAGGTATATAAAAGGGATCAGACAAGTCTGCATGGTTTTCAAACCTGTTCGAGATATTGTTGTAATCGACCCATATAACAAATATAAATGAAATTGGTTGACGTTTGTTAAAATTATCGAGCTAACGAACATGAAATGTTCTAAAATTGCTAAAAAATATACAAACTAAGTACTGTAACTCAGGTGAAAAAATTGGATAAACCTGGTTTTCGAACTCGATCAAGATCTTATTGTGTAAGATTGATATACCAAATATGAATAAAAGTGGTTAACGTTTGTTTATTCAAGTTATCGTGCTAAAGGACATAAAATTGCTATAAATAGAAACAAGTGGCACAACTCTGGTTTGAAAGTTGGTGCGGGCCTGATTTTCTCTGTGCAGACATCGCACGTGACAATAATTGTTAGAATCCATCAATAAACGGCTATGATATATATATATAGGTTTGAGCCTTCAAGCCCGCTATATAACCATCGAGTTTTGATTTAAAAAAATGGACTAAAAACAGGGCAGGTAATATATTTCTTAGTTAATACATGTACGTGGTCCCAGGCCTTTAGATTACCCTAATTTGGGGACATTTAGGGAAATTGCGGGGGTGTGTTCGGGAGGGGGGTACCCCCTTCTGACTATAGGGGGTCCGGGGGTTCCCCCTGTGGATAATTTTTTTTAAAAGTAAGCCTAAAATGGGGTCTATCTGGTTGGTTCTGAAGCATTCAGCAAGTTATATTACCCTTCTATTTTCAAGTTTTGTAAGATACAATCTGATATTTATTGACCACTTGGGAATATTGGATCATTTGACATCAACAAAGCCATTTTATAGATGTATGATGCTTGAAATTTCTCCAACAGTCCACCAACATACTGATCATGGGTATTGCCAATTAAAATTTAATTTAATGTGAACCTGAAAAAAGTTAGAAAGTTGATATGTTGTGGTCAAATGAAGCAATTTTGTAATAGTATATACACACACAAACAGGTCATAAAAAGGGTGAAAATATATAATGAAAATTTAAATCCAGAAAGTTCAAATAGGCTCATCAACAAACAGAAATATTATATTAAGTTACAGTTGCCAAAACTGACTGTATATCTTATCTAAAAGTCATTACACAATTACTTAGATCAAGTTGATCATAAACACTGCGTGTGTTGAGCAACATAATCAGTATTTCCTTTATTTTGAACTTATAACAAGTAACTACTGTAACTACTAAACTAGGCAAAACTGATGTTTTAAAGGGGTACTGGACACTAAATATTGCCATTTATTTTATGGGACCATCTCATATTATACCCAACAAGATTTATACAGCCAACAAATGAATAAATTGAGCAATGAATGAGTGCCATATACATTCATGTGCTTTAAGAATAACTCATTTTCATTAAAATTATCTTGTTGTTTCCATTTTTTCAAAGAGCACCTGTATGAGTGTATTTTGCAATCATCCATGGCACAAATTTATCCTTATGTTGCATACATTCTGTAATACATTCTGTAATGATAAATCATAAAAATTAAAATGCCCAAATTTAGTGTTCATAATGACTTCATTACCCTTTAATGTTTCACTGTAGCTAATGTAACTTAATATGTCTGTTTTTGTTGAAGTCCTTGTCAAATATATTTATAATTTCATTGATGGATGTGCTGTCCAAAGGGAGTGGAAACATGCGTATTCTAATTAGTTTATCAAGAGTCTCATCTTTTGTCGATCCCTGATGTTTTCCCAGTAACAATTGCATTGGCTGAAACCTCTCTCGGAAATGGCATTAGACTTCCGTAAGAATGTTTTTCACAATTTCACTGTATGTGAAGGTCCCAACTCGAAATGGCATGATTTAAGTGACTTTGTGGGCGGTTTTTCTTTGAGTTGCTTACAATCATGGCATTTCTCCCGGGTAATTAATTCAATGTTTATTGCGATATCGGCTCACAGAAGTAAAAAATAAGCATGCAATCTCGATCTGGGAACACCCCCTACTGTGAAGTAAATTATTGAGGAACAAGTATTAATAAATAAATATATTCCCTGCTTTATTTGTTCACTCCGATCTGTAGCCTGTGCTAATGGATTGAGTTTTGAAATCCAAGATTGCCACCAAAAGGATTTAGTCATGCAAAGAGTAAAATTCAAGATGGCTCCTGCGGCAATGTTTTATGCTCAAATGACCCCAAAACAACTCGTTCCTATCTACATGTCAATATTAACATCCATGACAAATTTCATGATAATCAGACAAACAGTACGGCCTGTAGCCTGTGCTAATGGTTGAATTTTGAAAATCCAAGATGGCCACCGTCGGCCATGTTTTATGCCGAATGACTCCAAAATGACTCGTTCCCCTCTACATGTCAATGTCAATGTCAACAGCCATGACAAATTTCATAATGATAACAGTGGCTCAATGGTGGGCCACCCAACAACACTGTTTGTTTGACATAAATCGGTCAAGGGATCGAGAAATGTCAAGGGTGCCTGATTTGAACCCCTCTGGGCGGCAGTCATTTTGGATCAGGTGGGGTGTGTGGTTTGTAAGTGTGGGTTTTAGAGTGTCCTGGGGCCGCCATACGACACACATTGTTTGACCTAAATCGGTCAATGGATCAAAGAAATGGCATGGGTGCCCTATTTTAACCCTTCCGAGGCTGAATGGCGGTAATATTGGATCGGGGTGGTGTGTAGAAAAAATTACTACAGCATACCATATCTGTACCTGATATGCAAAAAGTGCTGGTTAATTTAGATTTTCCTGCCATTTGGAGACGAAACATATATTTTTTGTTGAAAAATCGCTCTTTTTCACAAAAATAATAATTTTCAAACATTATCATTCAAACGGATATTGCAATAATGCTGAAATATTTAGTCCATATGGTGTAGTAATTATCTGACAAGCATATGAAGGAAGAAGTTAACAGAAATTTTGAACGGTTTGCGAGATATTGGATTTTAGCTACCCCTCCCCAAACACGTTTTTGGTCGAAAAAATACATATTTTTGATAACGACATTACAAACATTTTCTAATTGATCTGAATGGGACCCAATATGAATCTTGTACTGAAAGTTTTGTCCAGAGATACCGTTTAATTGATTACAGATGTGTTCAGGCTTTCAGACCCCCCCCCCCCCCCCCCAGTTACAACAACAACAATTATTTTATTGATAACAGGTAATTTTGCATGCATTAACATCGATGTTATATAAGTACTAAAACCTTTGTTATAAACAAAACGTGACCAACTATATAATTCATATGGCTCAGTAGTTATCTGGACATCACAAGTAGAAAGAATTTTACAGAAATTGTGAACGGTTTTCCAGATATTGGAATTAGCTACCGCTCCCCCGGACGCGATTTGGTAGAACAAATACATATTTATGATAACAACACAGCTAAATGATTCTAATGGGCATCTAATCATGATTCGTGTGATGAAAACATGATCCGTAGACACCGCGAGCATGGTTATTGATGCCCTCAGGTTTCCAAACCCCCAGTTACAACAACAACAAAACATTTTATTTATAACATGTAATTTTATATTAACACATATTGACTTGAGGAACTAAAGTATTTGTTCTAAACGACACATAATATAGACTAACATAATCATACAGAACAAAATCATTGTTGCTTCCATAGTGATTGTTAGAGTCCCTCTAAATCGACCAAATTATAGAAACAATGGATATTGTATTTTATATCTCATAAACTAGTTTGACCAAGGTGGAAGTGTTAGTTCAAATTTGTTCTATGTTTTGAGCCCCCCCCCCCCCCTGCCCTATTAGAAGTCTTGAACACACCACGAACTGAAAGAATATGATCTCAATATTAAGAATCATGTAACTACAAAGGACAGTTACATAAGGAAATACACAATGTTTATGGATGGGTTTGTTCCCGAAATAGTGTGGCACTTTACAAAACGAGGCTGCGTGGCAAATATGAAGGGCGAATTTTCAATTGTTTTTGAGAACACTCTACCCGATCCCGATTTAAAGACTCGAACACAATACGAAATGAAGCTATATGCTCTCTATATTAAATGAGAGTGTGACTGGAATGTAGTACTATCAGAGAATACATCATTTGTATGGGTGGGTTGTGCCTGTGTCGCTTTACACAAAGTGGCTGATAAATAAGAAAGACGAATTTGCTATGTTTTGAGGACCCCCCTACACAATTGAAGTGTTATAGCTGAACAAACCACGAACTGAAATGATTGCTGTAAATATTGACTGAGGATGTGGGCAAAGTATAGTAATATCGGGACATACATAATGTTGATGGATGGGTTGGTTGGTTCCCGAAAGCCTTTAGCACTTTTAGCACTTCGGATGGCAAACGCCAAAGGCGAATATTTGTGAGTGTGGGACCCCTTTGTAAGCCCATTTATACTCTTGAGCACACCATGCGCCGAATATATATGCTTTTATTATTAACTCACAGTGTGAACGAAAGGTAGTGCTATCAGGGAATATACAATTTATATGGGTAGTTTGGTTCCCAAAATCCTAGGGTACTTTACAAAAGACGGCTGGCAAATACCAAGGCTGAATATTTTCTTTGAGCACCCTACCCCATTTAAAGTCTTAAACACACCAATGGATGGATATGTTCTCAATATTAACTGAGGTGTGGACAAATGGTAGATAATTCAGGAAATATACATCTTCAGTGGGTGGGTTGGTTTCCGAATGTCTGGGACAATTTACAAAAAGTGGCTAGCAAAGAGAAAGGGCGAATTCTCACTGTTTTGGGTACCAATAACCCTTCTAAACTCTTTAGCACACACTGAGCCGAATCTATATGCTCTGAATATTAACTGAGTGTGTGAACGAAAGGTAGTTCTGGCATGTATTATGTACAATTTGTATGGGTGGTTTGGTTCCCGAAATCCTGGAGCACTTTACAAAAGGCAGCTGGCAAATACGAAATGTGATTGTTTTTTAGGCCACACCACCCCATTTGAAGTCTTGAACACACAATGAACCGAATGGATATGCTCCCAATATAAACTGAGCGTGTAGACAATTGGACGCTATATCAAGAGTATAGTATATCAGGGTCTTGAATGGCTGGGTCACTTTACAAAAAGCTGTTGGTGAAAGAGAAAGGCGATTACTCACTGTTTCGGGGGGACCCCATTAACCCATTTAATATCTTGATCACAGCATGAACTGAAGTTATATTCTCCCATATTTAGCTGAGTGCGTGATCGAAAGGTATTGCTATCATGGAATTATTAATTGATATGGGTGATTTGGTTCCCCCAAAATCCTGGAACAGCTGGCAAACACGAAAGGCGAATTTTCTATGTGTTGAGGACCCCACTATCCCACATGAAGTCTTAAACAAATGATATGTTCTCAATATTAACTGAAGTTGTGGACAAATGGGAGTATTATCTGGAAATACGAATCTTGTTATGGATGAGATGGTTCCCGAAAGCGGTCGGCAAACGAAAGGGCTAAATTTCACTGTCTCAGGGGACTCCAATCCCTATTTGAAGTCTTGAACACACCACTAGCTCAAGGCATATGCTATCAATATCACCAGAGATTGTGACCGAATGGCTGTTCTGTCAGAAAAGATGCAATGCTCTCGCGAGCCCACCGTTCGTGAGAACACCGTGGCACCTTACACAAAGCAGATGACAAACGATGAAGGCAAATTTTAAGGGACCCCTACCCCATGTAAACCATTGAACCTACCACGAACTGAATGGACGTGCCCTCAAGGTCAAACGATGATCTGGACAAATGGCTATTCTATCAAGAAATACACAATTGTTAAAGATGGGTTGGTACCCGACAGTCAGGGACACTTTACAAAAAGCGACTGGAAAATAAATAATGCGATTTATCAAAGTTTGTATTACACCCTTCCCACTTTGAAGACTAGAACACAACACGAACTGGAACGATATTATCATTGACTGAGTGTATGGACAATGGGGAGTTAGTTGTACAAGGACGTATGTACACAATGTAAATAGATGGATTGGGTTCAGAAAGCATGCGCACTTAACGAAAAATGGCTGGAAAATAAGAAAGGCAAAATTTTGAGGACCCCTACTTTATTTGAAGTCTTGGAAGACACCACATGGTGAAATGATATGACCTCAATATTAACTGAGGGCTTGACCAAAGGTTAGTTTTTATCAGGATATACATATGTGTTGGTTCCCGAAAATCTGCACCATGTGGCACTCCACAACAAGCGGCTGGCAAATGTTCACTGTAGTATGTACCCCTACCCTATTTGATTTCTTGAACACATCATGTACTGAAGGGATTATGATTTTAATATCAACATATATTGTGGCCGAAACTATGCGATATATAAGGTTGTATTGGTTTCCGACAGCATGTGACACTTTACAAAAAGCGGCTGGCAAATAAAAAAAATGCAATTTTAACTGTTTATGTGACACATACGCTATTTTAAATCATGAAAACACCACGAACTCGAGGGACATGCTCCCAGTTTATCTATTATATATTTTGGGAAAACTGTCTGTCTGTGTGTCTGTCTGTCTGTTCGCGATGAACTCGAAAACGGCCGAGCCGATTTCGATGAAACTTGGTATGTGGGTGTAATTTCGGCCGGGGAGTGGCATGGGCCTGTTAATTTGCCCGTGCGACGTGACCTTGAAATCGGCTCATTCAAGGTCAAACGCCCGAGTATCACGGGATTTCGATGAAAATTAGTGTCTGGGGATACTTTCGCATGGGGAGTGTCGTAAGCCTATTCGTTTGCCCGTGCGACGTGACCTTGACCTTGAAATCGGGTCAATTCAAGGTCAAATCGCGAATTTTGTCCACTTTTGTCCACTGAGTGTTTTGGACGGGTCGAGTCGTGACCCCGACCTGACCTTGACCTTCAAAATGATCAATTCGAGGTCAAATCGGGTAAAACCGGATGGATTTCGACGGGTACTTTTGTCGGGTACTTTTGTCTGGGCAGTGTTTTGGACGGTTCAAATCGTGACCCCACCTGACATTGACCTTCAAAATGGACAATTCAAGGTCAAATCGCGCAATTCGCCGAAAAGCAGAGGGGAAACAGCCCGGACGAAGTCGGGTCCACCAGCTATCTCATATATATTTTGAAGACCTCTGTTTGTCTGTGTGTCTGTATGTTTGTTTGTCTGTCATTTATACAAATCTACGATTCTCGACCGATCGGGACGAAACTTGGTACGTGTGTGTAGTTTGACCAGGATGTCGACGTTGTCGTATTGGCGAGCCCGTGCGGCGCCCGCTTCGCGCAGACGAGATCTCGGAAACGGGTGGAGCTATCGACTTGAAATTTGCTATGTGAATGTATCTTGCCCCGGATACGAATTTTATCGGGTCGCCGAGCCCGTGCGACGCCAGCTTCGCGCATGCGCAGACGAGATCTCGGAAACGGGTGGAGCTATCGACTTGAAATTTGCTCTGTGAATGTATCTTGCCCCGGATGCGAATTTTATCGGGTCGCCGAGCCCGTGCGACGCCAGCTTCGCGCATGCGCAGACCAGATCTCGGAAACGGGTGGAGCTATCGACTTGAAATTTGGTTTTTGAATAGCCCGGACAACGTCGGGCTCATCGGCTAGTCTCATATATATTTTGAAGACCTCTGTCTGTCTGTCTGTTTGTCATTAATACAAATCTACGATTCTCGACCGATCGGGACGAAACTTGGTACGTGTATGTAGTTTGACCAGGCGGTCGTCATTGTCGTATTGGCGAGCCTGTGCGGCGCCCGCTTCGCGCATGCGCAGACGAGATCTCGGAAACGGGTGGAGCTATCGACTTGAAATTTGCTATGCGAATGTATCTTGCCCCGGATACGAATTTTATCGGGTCGCCGAGCCCGTGCGACGCCAGCTTCGCGCATGCGCAGACGAGATCTCGGAAACGGGTGGACCTATCGACTTGAAATTTGGTACGTGTGAATGTATCTTGCCCCGGATACGAATTTTATCGGGTCGCCGAGCCCGTGCGGCGCCCGCTTCGCGCATGCGCAGACGAGATCTCGGAAACGGGTGGAGCTATCGACTTGAAATTTGGTATGTGAATGTATCTTGCCCCGGATACGAATTTTATCGGGTCGCCGAGCCCGTGCGACGCCAGCTTCGCGCATGCGCAGACGAGATCTCGAAAACGGGTAGAGCTATCGACTTGAAATTTGGTTTTCTTGAATAGCCCGGACAACGTCGGGCTGGGTAGAGCTATCGACTTGAAATTTGGTTTTTGAATAGCCCGGACAACGTCGGGCTCATCGGCTAGTCTATTATATATTTTGGGAAATCTGTCTGTGTGTCTGTTCGCGATGGACTCGAAAACGGCCGAGCCGAATTCGATGAAACTTGGTATGTGGGGGTACTTTCGATCGTGGAGTGGCATGGGCCTGTTAATTTGCCCGTGCGACGTGACATTGACCTTGAAATCGGCTCATTCAAGGTCAAACGCCCGAGTATCACGGGATTTCGATGAAAATTAGTGTCTGGGGATACTTTCGTATGGGGAGTGTCGTAAGCCTATTCGTTTGCCCGTGCGACGTGACCTTGACCTTGAAATCGGGTCAATTCAAGGTCAAATCGCGAATTTTGATGGGATTTCGACGAAATTTGATACGTGGGGTTACTTTTGACCACTGAGTGTTTTGGACGGGTCGCGTCGAAACACGACCTGACCTTGACCTTCAAAATGATCAATTCGAGGTCAAATCGGGTAAAACCGGATGGATTTCGATGGGTACTTTTGTCGGGTACTTTTGTCCGGGCAGTGTTTTGGACGGTTCAAATCGTGATCCCACCTGACCTTGACCTTCAAAATGGACAATTCAAGGTCAAATCGCGCAATTCGCAGAAAAGCAGAGGGGAAACAGCCCGGACGAAGTCGGGTCCACCAGATATCTATTATATATTTGGGAAGATCTGTCTGTGTGTGTGAGTGTGTGAGGTGTGTGTGTGTGTGTGAGAGAGAGAGGGAGGGTGTGTGTGTGTCTGTTCCGACCTGACCTTGACCTTCAAAATGATCAATTCGAGGTCAAATCGGGTAAAACCGGATGGATTTCGACGGGTACTTTTGTCGGGTACTTTTGTCCGGGCAGTGTTTTGGACGGGTCAAATCGTGACCCCCACCTGACCTTGACCTTCAAAATGGACAATTCAAGGTCAAATCGCGCAATTCGCCGAAAAGCAGAGGGGAAACAGCCCGGACGAAGTCGGGTCCACCTGCTAGTACGATATATAAGGTTGTATTGGTTTCCGACAGCATGTGACACTTTAAAAAAGCGGCTGGCAAATAACAAAAATTAAATTGTAACTGTTTATGTGACAATTACGCTATTTTAAGCCATGAAAACACCACGAACTCGATGGACATGCTCCCAGTTTAACTGAGTCTGTGGACATATATAGGGTAGTTCTATCAGGAGGTAAACAATTTATCTGGGAGAGAGACTGTATGGGAAAAGTTAGGATGTAATCCAGTTGGAGCTGATTGGATACAATGATATACACATAGTTTCGTTGGAGCTGATTGGACACAATGATACACAGATAATATTGTTTGCTTCATTGATACGTCCGTCGCCGTGAGATTACAGACGATCTGGTGGGGGTAAATATCGCGCTCAGCAGGGTTTCAATGCTTTTCACGAAGTTTTAACAAACGACAGCGTTATGGAAATCGCTTTGTTTTCGAGATAAATGTTTGAACCGCGTCAACTATTTTAATCTTTTCGCGATGACTGAGTTGCTGTGTTCCACACAAAAGAGTATTTCTGATAAAATGACATTCAGTATGGCGCATAGAAGTTCAGTCCTAGGACCACTGTATTCAGGACATTCATATAATTAATGATATGCTGTTTCTATTTTGCCACAACGACGGAGAGGGGACGTTTTAATGTGATTACTCAATAGGTCATAGTTCAAACTACTTAAGCGAGAATGGAGTACTTGTGATATGCGACACTTACTGTATGTAATAGCAAATGTTGAAATGCCCGAACACGTCTTTAATCACTTAAGCAATGTCCCCGGGCTCAATTTTCAGCAAACGAATTATGTTGGGTCCCATTATGATCAATTGGGAAATTTGGTAAAGTTCTGAACAAAAATGTGTAATTTTTCGACCAAAAACGTGTTTGGGGGAGGGGTAGCTAAATTCCATTATTTAGCAAATCGTTCTAAATTTCTGTTAACTTCTTTCTGCATATGCTTGGCAGAAAACTGCTTCACCATAAGGATTAAATATTTCGGCATTTATTGCCATTATAGCACTATCTATTTGAATGATAATGTTTGAAAAATAATATTTTTGTGAAAAAGTGCGATTTTTCAACAAAAAAAAAATGTTTCGGCTCAAAATGGCAGGAAATTCTAAATTAACCAACACTTTTTTCATATCAGGTAGAGTTATGGTATGATATAGTAATTTAACCCCAACAATATTGGCAAATAGGTTAGGACAGAGCCACATGGCTCGCTTTACCAAAATCGTTAATTTCTGGAAAAAGTCAATGGTGGGTATCGCTCATCGTCGATTTGACAATAGCCACCACCAATTCCGTTATTTTTCACTATCATTTTCGTCAACAGTATATATTTCTCCTTCAACAAAAGTTGGTTTTAACTTGTTCTACCGTGGGTAGGAATATCTCGAAAACTAGAGCTCTTTTTCGATGTGGCCGCTGCACTATAGGGAATAAGGAATGGCAGTCACCTTCGTTACAAATGTAAGCCGTTGTGATAGTCACTTCATTTGGTAGGCCACCTGGCCTATCCCACACGATTCTGTAAGACAGTAATCGTGTACTGAGTCGGCGAAGCTTTCACATACATCCGTTTCTGTAGTATTGTAAGACTATTATGAATGCATTGTGACAATCAACTACAGTATATTGTTCATGTGCAGAACAGATTCCCGAGTCGGTCGTTCGTGGCAGGAATCCATTTCCTGGATATGCAATGACCCGAGACAAACACCAATATACATCGGAAGCCAATCAATGAGACTTAGTTACCTTGAACAATACGAATATTCTAGGCTATCATTTTCATGGCTCCAGTTCAAGTTGTATACACTTTCTTACCTTCACGCTTCTGTCATATATATGGGGCGATTGGTACACACCACGAAACCATGCACAGGCATTATCAAGCATCCATTGTAAAAACAAATATGCGTTTATCCTTGGTGTGCATAGAATGTAAATAAATAGAAGAACGGTGCCTCATACAAGTCCAACCCATACTATTATTTAACATTTGAAATGTAAAGCTTTCCCACCTGTATTCGGCATTCCAAGCCTCAATTTACAACAACAGACATCTTCTAATTTAATAGTATCAATGTTGGCTTCGTTCCACTGATAATAAAGTTAGAAAAAAATGTGACGCATAATCTATAGACTAAAAATTACCAAACAATACAAAGTTAATGAGATAAGTAATACTCTTCTAATTTAATAGTATCAATGTTGGCTTCGTTCCACTGATAATAAAGTTAGAAAAAAATGTGACGCATAATCTATAGACTAAAAATTACCAAACAATACAAAGTTAATGAGATAAGTAATACTCTTCTAATTTAATAGTATCAATGTTGGCTTCGTTCCACTGATAATAAAATTAGAAAAAATGTGACGCATAATCTATAGACTAAAAATTACCAAACAATACAAAGTTAATGAGATAAGATATACAGTGCTGTCCCTCTAAAACATCGAAATATGTCAAATAAATTGACAGAAATTTATATCTTGGTATAAACATGCTTGGTATAAACATTTTATCGAGTATAGAGTATAAATAAAAAGCAAACTGCTTCGGTAAGAATTGGCATGAAACCCTGAATACATCTTTAATGAAAGTGTCAATGACACTGTAGCTCAACTTGGAAAGGGAATAATTTCATCTGTTACAGTCAATGAAGCGATTAGGAATGCGAAGAGTTGAAATGTCTATGTAATACCAGATTATCAACATGAAGATATATATATATAATAAAATCCAATATGGCCGCTGGTGGCTATGTCTTCCAATGAATATCAAAAACATTTGATAGCTTCCATCTAGTAGATCAATATCAAGATCAATATGAAGTTTGGTGATGATCGGATGAGGGAAGTGGACTATAGGTTGTGCCAAAGGATTTAGTCATGCAAAGAATTAAATCCAAGATGACTGCCGGCAGCCATGTTTTATGGCAGAATGAACCCAAAATGCTCGTTCCCATCTTCATGTCAATATTAACATCCAACACAAATTTCACGATGATCAGACGAACTGTTCCGTCTGTAGCCCGTGCTATTTCATTGAATTTGAAATCCAAGATGGCCACTGACAGCCATGTTTTTTTTTTTGTCGAATGACCCCATAATGATTCGTTTCCCATCTATATGTCAATGTAAACAGCCGTGACAAATTTCATAAAAATCCCACCGAAGGTACGACTTGTAGCCCGTGCCAAATGCAGAATAATAACGAACGTTAAGTTAAAGCCGCACCATTAAGAAACATCAATTGGCCCTTTGTCAGTTATAAGAGTTTCAATCAATCAGGAAGTTGGAACAAAAATTCTGGTCAGTTTCGCGATTTGTTAAATATCTGAGATTCACGAGTTGCCTATATTCGTTTTGTTCTTCAATTAAGCTATATATAATCACATATGCACGTACTGAAAATATAGTATTTCTAAACATGAACCAGTAATGATATGTAAAATATATAGCACCGCCTGGACTATAACATGTCAAAACACAGTCTTCTTTGAAATTATTGCATTTAAAGAAACTCTGCAATGTATATTCAGTTCTCCAAGAGCACGCGTACAATGCACCCAGGGTGTTTGCGATGAAAAAGGAAGTCAAACAAAGTGTTTATCTTAAAGCTCGTAAGATTAGCAATAAAACCACAAAGTATCCAATAATCCATAGGTCTTTACCAGATAGACTGGTTCCGTGTGTGTGCTCATTCTGAAGCCGGTTCTGAATTAGATTCAATCTATCGACGAAGTGTGGAAATATTTGTTCGGAACACAGACAGATACACAATTCAAGAGTGCAGATCAAATAATTCTGACGAGCGTTATTACATCAATTGAAGAGTCAATGTTAGCGTCAGTATTGTTCCACAAACAGGTGCAAGCTGCAAAACAGACTCCTCTTTACGCTATGTCTGACCGCTGCCGGCATGTGTATTTTCTGAATTAAATCTAACATTTTTTATTGAAGTGTTTCAGTTACAATTAATTCTGGCTTGATCTAGACAATCTTCAAATGAATATGGACAGTTCAGTTTCTCAGAATAATGCTGAATGAATTGTAACCTACACAAGTCTCAAATAAATAAATGAGTGATTTATTCACATTGTGTGCAGGTGCTGGCAGCGGTAAGTCCTGCTTATAAAACAGGGGACTGAACTAAGAATGGAGCGTGAATAGATGTGCAGCCTGATGTCTGTATTGCATGGCCGGGAACCTACGTCATAAATTTGCTCAAAAATGGCGGCAATATATGTCTCACGTCGAAGTTAGAGAACACAAGAACACCGCATTCGGCAAACCTCGTCAGATTCCATCACCGTTTCAGAATGAAGAACACCGCACAACACACTATGTAATCAAGTAACGGCGTAGAAGCAATTCTACGGATTCATGTCCAACGGGCAACGGCGGTGATCGAGTTACAACGACGTTTAACGGCAAACAACTGTGGCGATTAATTGTTACTATTTTTAGAATAATCGAGGCGAGGAGTTTTGTGACACGTTATTTTAAGGTGTGTATTTATCTCTCGCTTTTGTTTATATATATACAACTAGCCGATGAGCCCGACGTTGTCTGGGCTATTCAAAAACCAAATTTCAAGTCGATAGCTCCACCCGTTTCCGAGATCTGGTCTTCGCATGCATTTCAAGTCGATAGCTCCACCCGTTTCCGAGATCTCGTCTGCGCATGCGCGAAGCTGACGTCGCACGGGCTCGGCGACCCGATAAAATTCGTATCCGGGGCAAGATACATTCACATACCAAATTTCAAGTCGACAGCTCCACCCGTTTCCGAGATCTCGTCTGCGCATGCGCGAAGCTGGCGTCGCACGGGCTCGGCGACCCGATAAAATTCGTATCCAGGGCAAGATACATTCACATAGCAAATTTCAAGTCGATAGCTCCACCCGTTTCCAAGATCTCGTCTGCGCATGCGCGAAGCGGGCGCCGCACGGGCTCGCCAATACGACAACGTCCACCGCCTGGTCAAACTACAAACATGTACCAAGTTTCGTCCCGATCGGTCGAGAATCGTAGATTTGTATCAATGACAGACAAACATACAGACAGACAGACAAACAGAGGTCTTCAAAATATATATGAGATTAATAACGCCCCAATTTATATAGATTCAATGCAGCCATAAATCGGACTTCTATTAATATAACATTTTATCCTGGATCTTGTGCATGTCCTGGGGTTATCGTAGACACGATCTTAGTTTTATTGTAGACAAAATTCGGGTTTCTTAATTGGGCGCCGTTTGCCACATACATATAGGGGCCTATAGATCGATGCAGTTTTAAAATTATAGGTCTATGGTCGCGGGGTTCAATAATTACGCGACGTGACCCCGTGACCTAGTCCCAACCATTGATCATTTAATAGAAATCTTAACAGCACATTCGAGAACAAGAGTCCTGGTAGATTTATACAGGACGCGCTTGCCAATTGGAATAGGTCTCTCCACGTACCACTCAACAGCCCTGTAATTGTCACAGGATTACGACACCCGATTATAATACAAACATATCGATTTTGAAGAGTTTTTAACGATCGGACGATTATTGCCTGCTGGGACACTTATCGGTTGTTATCAGTAAAAACTTCGACAACGTGAGGTATTTACCGCCTGATGCATCCACGACGGACCGGTGAGTGGAACCGGCGTCTGGTGGAACCGCGAGCGTGACATCATACACGAAGGCTTCATCGAAGCCAAACATTCAATATATGTGCACAACATAATGGGAATGTTATGATAAAAGAATTGCGTTTGAGCGTGACGGTACAGTCCCCTCCACACTCGAAAGGAATATGTCCAGACTATACGGTGACATCGATTCCCTATTCCCAGTTCCTTATTCCTTATTTGAGTAAGAATCTATTTTAACAAAATAAACGTTGCGAATGTGTGGCCGGCCGCCAACAAAAAATTATTTCAGACAAACCGAAAACTGCATCCCTCCATACACCCCCGCAGGGGCCACATGCAGTGACAATACTGGCATATAGGCTATCGGCAATATACCGTCATAATATACATGTTGTTTACACATGTACCAAAACTTTATAAATAATGACCCCAACACCACTATAATAGTTTATACCAATATAGCTGCGTTCTAGGGTAGCACCATATAAGTTCAAAATCACTACTCTCACATGTCCAATGTCGCACCGAACAACCCCTTAATTGTACACTGTACTATTTGAATTCGTAACTGTATACCTTACACTCTGTAGTATCGTCATTTGATGATCAGATAAATAAATTGAATTGACTTACAATATTGTGGAGTTATTGTATATACAGTCACCAAATTCTACCAAATTCTAAGACAAAAAGGGACAAAAGTCTGAAAACTGTATCGAACCAAACCCATATTCTATATATATAGTATGACTTGTATTTGTATGTGATTAATGCACACATCAAAGTTGAATAACTATATATACATGTAGATTAATTTGATAACTATAACAAAAGTTATCACCGGAACATCAAAGCATTAAGCATGTAATTTCTGACGAAAAGGGACTCAACTGATCCGACCGGTTCAAGTTCGAACTTGATCTGTATTTCCATGTGATTTAAAGATATCATCCTGATATTGTTGTATCGAATATACTTGTCATTTCTCGGAAGGAGTACGGGTTCCACCAAATTAGGTCACATTGTCTTCTGTTAGTCGTTTCAATTGCATGGAGCTTTCGTCTTTGAGAGAGTTTTGATTGGCTTTAATAATTCTGAATCCCGGTTTTATGACATAGAAACTCTACGATAGGTACGGTAATAAGATCATCTATTATATATTATATATATGTCAGTTGTATAACAACTTAACGAATCACACAGATCACACTGCCAATATTGTAAACTGTTTTGCATGCATGTGCATGTGTGTTCATATCCTAGCAGACTCGCGGCCATTTTGAATCCACCAGGTCCGGTTCCGTAGATTGACTTAACTTTCCATATATGGAATTCATGAATAATTCAAAAGATCCATATATGGAAATGCTACTCCAAAACTTTGACATGTAGCACTGAAACCACGGAACCGGGGCTGGATGAATCTATGAAACCACGGAACCGGACCTGGTGGATCCAAAATGGCCGCGAGTTAGTGACAGGGCATATTGTCTGCACAAAATATTTTGCCGGCGAACTCTTAATCATTTTGAGACGTCATGATTTGTGGAAACTGCCAGTTCAAGGGTCATTTATATACCCCGGATGTTTCACGTACTCATAATTATACCTCCGATGTTTCGCTCACGTTCTCTTAAACCCCACTGTCAAGGGTTGTGGGGGCTTGACGATTTGAACGTACAGCATTGTCGCCAATCAGATTGCCAGTTACACAACCGGATGTGTGACAAGTATATTTATGTGTTTCTTGAAGATAAACTATAGGCGTATATGTAATTGTTGTAGAAATAATCAACAACATCGGCTGTATATATTCTTTCGCAAAACACGACATCTGAACATGTCTGAATTTAGTCCAAGTCTTCTCGTACTAAAGCCGGCTAAGATATTGGGATGGAGGTGCCGGTCTTTAGTCCGAGTTCCAGGCCCATGCATTCCTATGACACGACTTAAGCGTTAGTGACCCGCTCAAATAAAACCACAATTATATGAAATAAAATATCACAATTGCGACAATAAACGGATATTTTCCGCAGAAGACATGCTATTTGATCTGAAACCCACATCAGTTGTGAATTGAAAGCGGTAATTTAATGCGAAAAGAGACATTTACCGCAATGTTTACAAATTTGTTAAAGTATGCGAACTCAGTTGACCTCGCGAACTGTGTTCGGCATTTTCCGTTGAAAATATTCCGTAGATTTTCGACTGACAACGCAAATTACGATGAATTCTCCATTGTAATCGTAATTATGTGTGTCAATAAATAAAAAATAAATAGATTAATTAAACATTGAAGATATAAATGTAATACATTAAATAAATTACGGGGAATTACAACCCTCTCAAAGTTTAAAACAGTGTAAACACAACGAGCATTAGAATAAATAATATGGTGCTACATTTCCCACATTTGGTGGACTTCAGCGAAATTAAGATATATACTAAGCGAACAGAGCAATATACTGCTCTTGTTAAGCACACAAAAAATTAAACAAAATTTGTATAAATTTTTAACCTTAAGTTTGAAAAGTCCCACTAAAACGGAAGAAATATATTTCGAAACAGTGTGATTCGGTTCTCCGATTATTTTATCAACACAAAAGTCAAAATGCACATGGATGAAAATCACACGCATGGCAAGTCAGACACAAGAGTTCTAATTTGCTCCAATTTTGACAAGTTGCTTGCGAAAATTGTCAACAAAAATACCTTTCTGATCCTCCATTATGTCATTAAGTTTTTAGTGCGGGAATTGTTCTCAAAGCACATTGGAAACTGGACTTTGCGGCGATCGGTTTTCGCTATTTTGTTCGGAAAACCCCGCGCTATATATAGAAACGGAAACTAGAATACTCAGAACAAACACCGGACAATGCCGAAGTTCTTCGGAACCTGAGTTCGGCTTTCAGTTAAGTAAACAAACAGAAAAAACAACGATGTTTGTGGCAATCAACCGGAATATTCTATGTGTAATTTAACATTAAAGTTAGATTATTATACACCATTCTGACCATAATATGTCACTCTTTCCGACGTATATAGCATCATGTATTGCTTTGTTAGGTAAATCGAGTAAAACACACCACAGATTCCCGCCACAGATCCTGGGCGTAACTCGTGTCATAAGAAGGCTATATGCGCGCGATCTCGGACTAAAGACCGGCACCTCCATCCCAATATCTTAGCCGGCTTTAGTACGAGAAGACTTGGACTAGTCTGAATTAAGCAAAAACTGAAGATATAGTCCTTCATTGGTCCCTAAAATATTACCATAAACAAACAGGGATGATTCTGACGAGAGACACCACATTAAATTGATATCAAAATGGCATTGTGTGTTGCCAATATTGATATAAAAATCCATGTGTTGAGTTTAAGTATAAGTTTAAGTATATTGGCTCATGCGATATGCAACGCGGGTTTTAAAACCCCGACTGATAACACTGATGACGAACATGCAGGCGCTATGGCAATTGGAAGATAATTGTATCTTGTGTACATATATAGTGTATTTTATCACACAGTGTGCCCCTAAATCCGGCCTCATATTATTCAGTAAGCCACACGTGTATTATCGGTACAAGCAGCGACGTAAGAGCTGAGCGCAACCATATCGATATCAATGCCGGGACTTTGTTATTATGTTAATTCGAATATAATTAGGATCTTCAATTTAAGTTGGATTATTTAGTGTTGACTGTGAGATAAACATGGGTGATAAGGGTGGTTGAACAATTTTGTAAACATGAAAAGACACAAATAAAATGGACCTATATTTTTTCTCGAAGGTGTCTTTACTTCATCTATGGTTGTGACAAGGAAATCAATACTAATTTGTGTTTAACACCAGCCATTTCGATACCGTTTTTCTTGCTAAAATGTGATTATGTGATAAAATGGATCTCAAATTCGTCGCAATTCAATACTAAATTTATTAACCTCGCGCGTCCACTAAATTCGATTGATATATTTCGTATATAATTTCGACTCATTAGAGATCCTCTATTTAATTTCTTCTCTCCATCTTTTGTATATAATTTCCATTTGTCGATATCATGTTATTTTGATCCGAGAAAGAAAGCATTACAGTGTCCCAGAGCTTTTACTACGGAAAATGCAAATTAAATGCGAACAATAAAGATTTATCCAATACTGTTCCCACCAGGAAGTCAAAGAAACCTCTTAATGGAGCATGTTACATGGGCAGATATATCGGAAGCAAATGAGTGCATGTGTAATGGGTGGGCGTATCAATTATATATTGATTCATATCATGATATAGATGTGCAATTCTCCTGAACTTGTCAGCGTGTTCAATAACACGATCAATTGAAACGTATAGCACTGTTCATGCTGGCCAACCGATTCACAGCCTCTCGTTGCAAATGGAGGGGCCCTCGTTGTTATGCATAACCCTCCAATAGTGCAATTTGGATTATTTTAACGAATCATGTTCATCATATATATAGGTCCATACCTTTTAAATTAAAATTATCAAGAGGAGAAATTATACATAGGCCACCATTAGCACGGAGAGGCCTCTATTGGCAAAGAGATGTATATCCATGCATTATAGTCATATATACATATTTAGAACGGTTAGAACCTGAATTAGGTAAACTAAGAAAAGAATACTTAATGTATTTGGTGCGTTGCAAAACCAGAACTACGTATGGAGTGGGTACAATATCCCTGGTCGCCTACATCATAATATATAACAGACACATGCAACCACAGGTATATACACATTATTTACTTGTACCCACCTTGTCAGTAGATAGTCTGGCATCCTTCCCTGTTGTCCGGAGTAAAATCTGAACAACGTTGTTAGCGCTGCCTGTCCGTGCACATGCCATATGTAAGGGAAGTTGGTCCAGAGGCTAAAACAAATAATGCGAGAATAATTAATAATTGTGACAAATAATTTATCTACAAGACAACTAACGCTTACAATAAAGAGCGTTTACCGTTGAAGTATCCGGATAAATGTGACATAATATGGGTTATTTTGTGCTGATACCGTACTTCAATTACCTGTGCATTGGTCAAATAATAAAACGCTGTGGTTGTAATTTATTAGTTAGTGTAAACATATTTTATTCCAATCATAATAGCATATGTGAACATTTGACAGTTGATGATGATGATGATGATGATGGTGGTGATGATGATATGATGATGTTGATGGTGACAATGATAATGACTATGATGGTGTTGACACATGGCGATGACGGCGTTAATGATGATACTTCCGACGACGACGACGACAACGATGATGATGATGATGATGATGGCGATCGACGATGACGATGCTGATGACGACGACGATGACGATGACGGTGATGTAACTATGAAGACGACGAATACGACCACGATGGACACTTGGGGTGCAACGGCCACCAATCGCAACAACCATATATATATATATACTAACACTTTGTGCTCTGTATATACCCTACGTTTTCACTCTTTATTTCATAACAATATATGTTTGAGTGAAATAAAGCAATTTAATTCACGAAAGTGTTGATAATAAGACATATAATAATATAGACTGATTGATTGAAAGGGGATTAAAGAACAAACCCTTCTCCCTTCATATGCACCGCTCGTCTTATAGCCTTTATTTTGATAGAAATACACAAAAAAGAAGACAAACAATTAAATATATCAAATTAAGATTCTTTCTTTTTCTTCCTTCTTTTTATTGTTGCTTGTGCTCTTCCTGTCGGAGGAGTGCTACTGCGTGGTGTTTGATTTAGTAGTATAGTGTTGTGGTTGTTGCTGACAGATGTCGTTGGATCCGCTAGTTTTCTCATTGTTTAGAGCGATAGATGCTTCTTGGCGATCTCTGAAATATCCTGGTGATGGTGCCTCCGGGGCTAATTCGTATGCTGCCAGGGGATCCTCAGATTGTTGTTACGCCACCTGTGGTGTATCTAGCTGCTGAGATTTTGATATTGCGTGGTGGACAGGGCGAATGCATTGTGGGGCTTTTATTTATTTATAGAGTTGGAAATTCCGTTTATTTAAAAGTCGGAACTACGCGACCAGTAGGCCAAGTCCAGTAAAACGGTTCGTTATAGGTGCTGGTTGTTATTGTTATTTTAACGGAATTCTGAGTTGGTCATTCGCGAAACCAATATATTTTATATTCTATAATTAAAACCGTGGGTATACAATATATGATCCTCTTTATGGATATTGTAGGAAGGTAAATTTAGCTAAAGCGGTGGGATATCTTGCAAGACAACACATTTCGGTTTGCGCTATAACTCTCAATGTTTTAAGGTGTTACACAACGTCTGATAAAAAGAGTTCTATCTGGAATATTCACACAATTTTTTCAGAGAACATGCATAGAGTAAACATAGTCCTATCGGACTATCGTAAAGTAGTTCCGTTTAATTCGGGATTAATTAACCCTCAGACTGCCGAAACTGCCGACAATAAATTCGCTTGTTTGTGTCCCCCGAAAATCAAACTTGCCTGTTTAGAGGTCCCATTTTCGTGGCTAATGGTGATAGAATCACAATTTTTCAGTCAAGTTCATGGATAAATTACATTACACTTAATCGGCTTATGTCCGCGGCCATAAACCTGCGTTTTGATAACAATTTATTTGAGACAAACTGTTGCGCGGGTATCAGTCGGCGCTTATCGGTTGAAGTTATTATGATCGTGCAGCCTGCACGTGCAACAAGTGTTCAAATACAACAGAAAAAAAAATACTATGTCAAATAAATAACGTGATCAATGGACAGACACGTTTCATTTCCGTGGGACACGAAAAAGCGAATTTAATGTCGTCAGTTTCGGCAGTCTGAGGGTTTTAATTAATCTCCTTTACGATATCCCGATAGGACTATGTTTACTCTATGTTCTCTGAAAAAAAAATGGTGTGAATATTCCCGATAGAACTATTTTTATCAGACGTTTTGTAACACATTAAAACATTGAGCAGTTAGCGCAATTTTCTGAAATTTCGGACTATTTCGTCTATAAAAATACGATGAGCAACTGAAAATGTTTTTCAACATTCTGGAAGGGGTATATGTCCATGGTATATATGTTTAAAATTTCACGCATAAACTATGACAGATAACAAAGTTATAATTAGTTTTATAGGCCCACCATAAATCCCCTATAATAAACGCGTGCCTCCGTAAGCACATGGCTTTGCTGTGGATACTTTCGTTCCCAGCATGCATCATTCTCGCTATCTGTAAAATGTCTATGAACAATGGCTGCATGTGCCATGCACTCTTAGCTTTGATCCGCATTTAGAAGCATTCTGGTGTGGCGAATGAGAAACCTGCAGTAATTTATAAGCCGTAGTTCATTGTAATAATTTGAAGAATTACTTGTCTTAACGGAATTCTGAGGCGGTCCATTCATGTAACCAATATATTTTATATTATGATTTATATTTATGACTAATAATACGATCTTGGTGGCGTTACCATTTCTGACTATGGTTTTCTTGTTGTTTTGTTGGTGGCCGATGCTCCCCCCTCTCGGGAGACACCGGAGGTCGCGGTGTCGGTGGATTATACTCCGAATCTGAAGGCAGAAAGTTAGGTGATGACACCATCTGTACCACGAAGTCGACGGTGGGGGAGGGGGGGGGGTGAAATGAGTGACGGCGGCATCCCTTTCCCACTGGTGCACGTGGTGGTTGCGTCGACGGTGCACACATGGGCTGGTGTTCCTGATCCACGGTCAAGTGCATGGGACAATGTTGTTGTGCGTCTCTCAGCTCTCCCTTGTTTCCACTTGGACCTCCTTTCGGCGTCCTTGTGGTAGCGTGAATGGATCTTGTATATCTTCTGTGTCATCCCTGTCTTCTGGGTAGCCTCACTGAATTGTCTCGCTCATCGCTCATTAGCGGCTTAAATATTGATAATGCGACTGTCAAGTGTATAAGGTCAATTCAGAAGGATATTTTCCAATATATATACTGACTCCAAATTTTAAATCGCACAGATAAAACGGCAGGCTCGGTAGATGTCGAGTGCATGCCATGTGCATTGATCACACATTCACGTTTTAGTAATTAGAACCAACTTCGCCATTGCTGGCGCTATATGTTAATTTGCCTAATATATACGCCATACACATTGCCCGATATGAGCCACCGCGGGCGAGCTTCTATAAATGGGAAAATTTAAGGAATTCCCGATTACTATAAAGTTCAGCCTGCATGGGGGCTCTATATATTCCAAACTAGAATGTGGAGTTAGTCTTGGTTCGTGCATGTATTTACGATTTTTTGGATACTGAATATATTTCAGCAGTTAAGTTGCGCTGGAAGAAATTATCGATATGCAGAAAAGGAAGGCTAGTCTGGAGTACATGTATTAGTCTTGATGTCTACATGTAAGTAAACAAAATGGTTAACGTGGATGCGGTGGTCCGAGGGGGGGGGGGTGCCAGGAAATAGTACATGTAGTATATACTCACCCCACCGGTAATGGAAGCATCAGCCTTTCGGTTAACCAAACTTTTAACAATTTCTTCTCTTGAAAATGCAGCTGCAAAGTGAAGTGCTGTACGCCCATCCTGTAAAATATTAATTTATTAGAGCAGATTAACAAAACTGTTCGTTTCTCTTGGAAATCCTCGTCTCCAAAAATAGCTGTTTATCAAGCATACTTATGACCTGCCATAAATAAGTAAATATATATACACTGGCCACCCTTATTCATCTGACAGAAGTTTTCATGGCAAAAGTTAACAACACACGATATGCACCCTGATTTTAAAAACAACCTTCTAACAATTCGTATGCATTGTATATAAACACAATGAATAAAGTTTGAAGCTGGTGTTCATTTCGAGACCGAAGACAAATTATACAGATGAAGTTTCAATGGAGTTTCGATGAGTAGTAATAATTTGTAAATAATTTGCAATATAAATCTGGGTATTAAGGCTAAATGTGAGGGACACCAGTCCTGAATCAGTATATTGCCCATGTTTAGTGTCTTTGGTGAGTATGGGACTAAAATAAATATTTGATATTACCTGCCTCCTCACAAAATTAATTTGAAGTAAATAATAAATAAAAATATCTGTCTCCCTCATCACTTTGAAAAAATATACCCTGCGAAACGAACTATTTTGTTTATCTGGCCTAATAGTAAGTGGTGTAAATTTGCCGACCAAGAGTGTCAGAGTGTTCTCCGAGAAGTGCTAATTTTACATCTCCAAAGTGCTAAGTTTTAGTTGTGTCTGCGGGGAGATAACATATTAACACTCATGGAAGTGTAACATATACCTCCGATGCGCATTATTTCACCGTCTCTCGAAATTTCTAAACAGCAACCAATGGGGGCATTTTGTTTGCCTCTCGAAAGTGATAATGTCTATCTCCTGAAGAATGGTCAGTTTGCACTTCGGGGAGGTACTTTACCACCAGTTGCTAACCCGCCGATGGAGTGGCAACATAGCATTTTGAGGGGCTGGTGAAAAAGTACATCTCTTGAGGTGCAAATTAATATTGCTTCTCCTGGGGAACAATTTGTACCTCGAGTTTTTAGAGTGTACATTACACTGACCAAACGGTTCTCAGTATCATGGTTCAAATGGAGGACTTACGTGTACATAAGCCTATCGGTGTGCCACATAAGCAGTCTGATAATTATCCAGACTCCGCCTCATTTCTATCAACTGCGTCTGACGACACTGGAACTCTGAGTTAGTGATGACGGGAGCATCACCATTTTGTGAAAACTCATTAATATGCATGTATCCAAATAAGGCAATGTTTATAATTGCGATCCACACATATAGATATACACATGTGCGCCTGAAGTCATGCTAACCCTTTGAACCCGTAACACCGGTATTTACGTGCAAACGAACCGTGACTATATCCCGTAACACCGATATTTCGGTGCAGCGACGACATGATTCGGTAGCAAATTTATATATAGTATAACGAGCGTCAGACCCACTGATTTATATTTAAATTGCCCCCACATATGTCAGCGGCGCCCATGGTTCGTATGGAATGGTTGGCCGCTAGTATCGGGTAGAAATATATGCGCATGCGCATAGCATAGCATATAATCTACAAAAACATACGATATTTTAAGCGAACTGTGCAGCTATATTTAGGGCATATAATTTCGTGTTCCCCGTGTGTGTACAGAGCAGACATAATTTAGACACACAATTTCAGTTTAAATTACCCGCGTATATTAGTCAGTGTTCTGCTACATATGGGGAAGGGTCTATCGCCTATCAAGTTGATTTATTCGCGCATGCGCAGACCAGCACAATGACAAATAAATGGTTTATAGCGTACTTATACACGACATACCAACTAATATGTATATTTAAATGGGCCTATTGAAGTCAGCGCTGGCAAAGGTGTGTATATGGATTGGCTGCCCGCTAGAAACGGGTAGGAGAATATGCACATGCGCGCAGGCTATAATTCATTTTGAAAATGCGTTTAAGTGAATTGTGGCGCTATATATGACATATAGTTGCATGTTTCACATGTTCAGTAGACACAATCTAGACAGCTTACTTGATCAATGGGGCCACGATATGTTACGGGAAATTACGTTGTTTCTGCATGGTCTCTGTAATATCAGTCTCTGTTATGCCACATGCGGCAAAAAGTCTATCGCATATCAAGTTGACTTACTCGCACATGGTCAGGTATATCTTAAATTTCACATTAGGATATTGGTTGCATCGAAACGCAATTCGCTGATGTATAATTACAACGTTAAAAGCTAGAATTAGTTTATCCCGCAAATTTCGGGTAGTTGCCTAGTAACCGTTTCTAAGGAGAGATCGGGTGGCAAAGTATCCCGGTCTTACAATGATCAGTGGTCCATGCATACATAGCATGCCTGTACAGTTTCAGTTATGTGTCTCCTTTGAACATAACCAACACCACGCGACTATAGACACTGTCTAAATTAAGGCAAAACATACCACTAAGTAGTTAGTGCAATGTCATTCGATCATTAGTGGTATTTGCTTAGCAACCGTTGCTACCCATAAATGGGATATTTGGTTCACTATTCTGGTCGGATATATCTCAAATTTCACGTTAGGGTATTACCTGTATCAAAAAACGCAATCACTGGGGTTGAATAACGATGATATAAGCTATATTTACATTTTCCAGTCAATTCCGGGTAGTTGCCTAGCAACCGTTACCAAGGAATTGCCGCGAGGCAAAGTCTCGCGATCTTATAATGATCGCTCATCTATGTGGGACTAACCTGTAAAGTTTCAGACCTGTGTCACAGTTTGAACATAATCAACACCATGCGACTAGACACTCTAATTTAAGCGGAAATACCACTGGGAGTCCCGGGTCAGGGTGTCGATCACTGTGGGGCGTCAGGGTTCAAAGGGTTAATATGCAGTGGCTTGTGTGAATAAGCTAATATTAATATATTTTGCAGGAAGCTATTGATTGGTCAAGCAATACATCATTCGAAGGGACGGCAATTAATGTCATTGGCGCGATTCCTCCCGCTTGAAAAGTTGAAATAGTTCATTCTATAGTGGGTTGTTTTTGTTTTTTTGCTTTTTACAAAATATAAATACCTATAGGTCCATACATTTTGTAATAAAATGATTATGGGAATAAATATACGAACATCTTTGCATTCATCGGTTAGGGGGTGGGTCATCGGGCCAGATTCGTCTGTGAATAATGTGACTCGAGTCTAAGGTTCAAAATATAGTGTGCTGCACTCAACTCATAGCTACACAATAGCACGATTCGTATCAATTGAGAAATTATTGTGCTATCGCTCATGAGGTCACATCATATCTTGCTTCTCATCTATTAATCGGTGGCGTATACACCCATGCAGGCAAACAGTGTATTGTTCATACAGATGATGTATATGTTCATAGTCTATGACAGTATAACCGGCCGCCACGAATTACCAACATAATACCCAGGCGAATTCTCATCTAGTAAACGGTGGCATACAAGCAGTCAAACAGTTTATTGTTCACACTCTATATATTACATTATAACCGGCTGCGATGAATTACCAATATAAATTACAGGCAAATTTGCCAGCGTATGAACCACACTAAGGCGACAAGTCAACTCGGACAATACTAAATTCATTGGTGGCATATAGGTTGTCATGACCTAAATGATAAAAATCGGTTACAGATCTGGAGGAAACTAAAGTCATTTAGTAAAAATGTCATGTGAACCCAGTGGTGTGAAGAAAATTGATGGTGATTTAAACGTAGTGGCTATCATAATCGATAACTTTGTTTAATTTTCACACACAGCGACCTATAAACACACACACATTACATGTAATTGGAACCGCTATAACAAACGAAGAGTCCGAAATCATATAGTAGATTAACCCTATCTATATTGAAGCATCATTGATGAGTAGTTGACCCATGGGAATTGTTCAGATAATAAGTTCAACAAACGCGTTTGTTGAACTTATTATCTAAACATTTGCCTCAATAAAAAGTCCCCCTTCTGCACTTTTATTTATCTGCCGTCTGCTTGTATCACCTAAACATCCATCCAAATAAAAAATAGATCGTTTTATAACTGAATGAGAGAAGAGTGTGTGACATGGCACATAGTCCGTTAGACTGTATGTGTTCCATGCGTCCAATACGAGGTTCTGTTAGATAAAACCAGGATTTATGAGATAATTTTTTATTTGAGTTATTAGTCTGGTCGTTGAGACTCGAGTTTGAGGTGAACCTTGAACAAATTGTTGACAACTGTTTTGATGTCATTTTGTCGGGCAGAATCGGGGGAACAATATATCCAAAATCCGCTTTGGGGAAAAATTTCTACTGCTCTTTGATATAGGGTCGTATTTATGGCTTTTTGTGTACATTTTGCTCTTCCTTATTAGTCAGTCAATCTGTTGGAAAGAAACACCCAAGCGTGAACAAATTGCTATGCAATGTCTTTTGGTATGTTTAAATGCGACTATACCCATATAATAACATAACCAATATCCCCACGAATCACAGGGTGGCAAAGTTGTAATTTTTGGGTCAAAAGTCAGGAACATATAAAAAAAATGGTGAAAATTGTAATTTTCTGGTTAAAGGTACTCAATCCGAACAGAGGGTCCCCATCTCAACATATTCCAACAACAACAATCCGATCAGAGGGTCCTATATTACTATTTGTTTGGCTTTGGGGGTAAAAAATATTTGATTCGAGTCGAGGAACCCATCAAACAAAGCTCAGAGTTATTAGATTTTGATTTTTGAAATTTGTTATTTACTCGAGATGAGTACTAATAATTGCCTTCAACTGCCGTAATCTGCTCGGGATGTGTACACCAAAATCTATTCAAACAGACAAGGATCGATAACTCTAAAATCAAGTGGTAATAATAACGCAATTTTGACTGAGTTCTGGGCCAGAAAGTATTCCCGATAATGAAAAATAATAGATTTCTAAAATCGATATCTAACAAATCTGAGCTTTGATGGGTGACTTCCTCGACTCGAATCAAATATGTTTGACCCCCGAAGCCATTGAAATAGTAATTGAGAGGAGTTTTCTCGGATTGAGTATCTTTAAGATTCGGATTTTAACGTGAACCTATATTAAATTGACAGCAAGCTTTTTTTTTTGGCGCTATTTTGTCGTGCAGAATCTGGGGAACAATATATCAAAACTTTGCTTTGGGGAAAATGTTCTCCATATCTTTAAAATAGGGTCTTATTTATGGCTTTTTGTGTCAATTTTTCAGTCCAGTCAAACTGATGGAAAGAAACGCCCAACCGTGAAGACCTTTGCCATCGAATGACTTTTGGTGTTTTTAAGTGTGACTATACTCATATAATAATAAAATAATATTCAAAAATCCCCATGAATTCCAGAATGTGAAAGCCGTCATTTTTGGGTCAAAATACTGGAATATGTAAAACAAAATGGTGAAAATTGGAATTTTGTTAATAAACAAATCTGCCAAACATAATCGCTCAGTCGAGTTCCCTGACTGCCAAGATGTGACCAAATAATAACATATCCAAAATGTCCATGTGTTTCGTGAAGGGAAAGTCGTTAATTTTGGATAAAAATGAAGAAAATATGTAAGAAAATGGTGAAATAGTGAATTATTGTCCGGGAACCAGGTCGGCCAACGTGCGTCCGCCAGACTGGGGGCCCCAGTATTAAACTTGATCCATTTCGCAAAGATGTCTGCTCAAACTATTTTGACGCTAACATGTGGCCGTGTATGTACCAGGCCTCTAAATTTATTAATGTGACAGAAACATGCACAAAAAAAAGCTTTATTCTTGTTACCATAGCATATGCCTGCCATTTAGAGCATAATTTGACTCTAAAACTATAAAATGGCGAATCCTAATCAGTTGTAATAAGTCATATCCTGGAGGATTTGACAGTTAGGTGTCTAAAACGTTTTCAAAATGACAGCGAAAAAGGCAGTCGGAAGTGAAACTGGTTTCTTTTTTTTTGCGATTTTTTTACTAAATCTTACGATATCAAATAAATATATAGCCAACATGTAGTCATATATGTCACCATACGAGTTTCCAAAGCCACAAACTAGTTTCGTGATACTTCAAATGAGTGTCCCAACTCCACCAAACGAGTTTCACAAACCACCCAGACTGGTGTAGACTAATGTAGGTAGTCCCCCAAACGATACTCAAATGGTGTCACAACCCACACATATAGACCCCCTAACCATGCATCTTGTATTCCAACCCACTCAAATGAGTGTCCCAAAACCACAAATTGAGTGTCTCAATCGACCTGATTAGGAACCAATCCATTCAACGAATGTTTCCAAACCACACCGGTAGTGCTCCAGACTTTGCAACCGATGTTCGGAACCACATAGGTGTGTCCCAAACCATCCACCAGGTGTCAAACACTATCAAAAAACTATCCAACGAATGTCCCATTACCATCAAAGGAGTAAAATACACCATAAATGAGCCTCCATTGAGTGTGTCAAACCACCCAAGCAGTGCACTCAATGTATTGGCAACCGGCATGATGCCGGCACACACCGAGAAGCATGGATATCTATATTCCAATTAATGATATTGCCCTATAGTTAAAGGCTCACTTAATTTTCGAACCCCCAGATCACATATATAAAATATTGGGCCATATTATATACCTTTTGAAAGAGGAGCTCGAAAAAATTGTATTATCAATTTATCCAGTGTAATAAACTGTGATCATGTTGTTTTTGTTGAGTTACTGACGTATTTTTTCCATCTGGATTGTAGTTCAAATTGTATTATTTTCAATGGAGGGGGAATAACTCTAAATCTTAAAGATAGAGTTATTCCCCCTCCATTGAAAATACATTAAATAGTTTGAATTCTGTTGCATTCTGGGAGCCAAAATGGGGTAATCTTTCTATGATTTCAGCTGTTTTCTATTTCTCTATGGGCATCTTCTGAGACACAGACGTTTCAAATGGTGATGAATTATAGTATTTTAATCATATTTTATGGCATAAATTGTTATTAAAACCGTATATCAAGGCACTATACAAAAAATAATAATTAACTCGATAATTAAGTGAGCCTTTAATACTAAAATATGGTGCAAATCAGATGGAACAAGTAAATCTGTAAGAATCAGCACGTATTGGCACGCCAACATTGGCCGGAATTGGGATGCCAGCATCGGCCCGTTTTGGATGCCAGCATCGGCCGGTATTGGCATGCCAGCATTGTCCGGTATTGGCATGCCAACATCGGTCAGTGATTGGCATGCCAAGATTTAAAGGCGAATCTTTAAATCTGAATGATTAGCTTTCTGAAAACTGTTCAAAGTCAACTGTCTTGAAATAAGACATCTCCCCATAATGTTGTGAGGCGAATTCAATTGAAGTGTTAGAAAACCAGCAACCAGCAGACGCAATGTTGAGGATGAGCATTTTAAGGACAAAAAAAAGGACAATCAACAGGTGAAATAACAAGTAACTCTGGTGGAAATGTCAGGCCGGCCGTGAACTCATACCAAATATCTTTGAAATCGGTTGATAATTGTTCGAAATAACCCCCGTACAACTTTTCGTGGGTGCTAAACGCCAAAAAATGACATACAAAGGCCGTAACTCTGGTTAAAATGTCCGACCGAGCCTATTTTTCTAAATCGCTTCAGCTATTCCCCTTGTTAAAGGTACTCAACCCGATAAAACTCCTCTCAATTACTATTTCAATGGCTTCGGGGGTCAAAAATATTTGATTCGAGTCGAGGAAGTCACCCATCAAAGCTCAGATTTGTTAGATATCGATTTTAGAAATCTATTATTTTTCATTATCGGGAATTCTTTCTGGCCCAGAAGATAGTAAAAAATTCGTTATTATTACCCACTTGATTATAGAGTTATCCATCCTTGTCTGTTTGAATAGAATTTTGGCGTAAAATCTCGAGCATGTTACCAAATTGACGGCAGTTATAAGTACTCATCTCGAGAACATAAGAATTTTCAAAAATCAATATCTAATGACTCTGAGCTTTGTTTGATGGGTTCCTCGACTCGAATCAAATATTTTTTACCCCCAAAGCCAAAGAAATAGTAATATAGGACCCTCTGATCGGATTGTTGTTGTTGGAATCTGTTGAGATGGGGACCCTCTTTACGGGTTGAGTACCTTTAACCAAAAATCTTTTTGGTACAGACTGACAGACAGACATATTTTTGACTCGATTAAAACAAATCAAAATGTTTAAATGATCAAAATTTGCCCGAAGCGCACACAGAGACCTTGCAGAATAAAGGCTCTGTCTAAGATCAAAATGCTGGAGCCGCGAGCTCACCGACGCTGATTCGGGAGCCTGTTTCAGTTCGTATAGACAGGTATAGATATAGTTTTCTTGTCAAATTTGGTTGAAAGGCTCAGTTATTCTCGACCGAATTCTAACAGTTGATAACCATGCAATGGTGGATGCATTTAACTCATTCGCGTATATATCATTGCTTACGAGTATACCTCCGACTGAAATGTTAAGGGGTGGAATAAATAAAGTAATAATTGTATTACATGTCTGTGTTATGATGTTGCGGTAAGGAGCAAGCTATACCCTGTACCGTATATAGGGGTGCGACAATAGAGGGTCTTTTTTGGGGTAATCCAACTTAGAATTTCCATCTTCGCCTCTTCGAATTGAATACCAATAATAAGCCGTATAGTAAGTAAAAGTAAACAATCGGTTTGTGTATACATGCTATAGAGGAAACTATTGCACACAATTGTAATGCATACCATAATTAAGTACCTAAATATTTGGCGCAAATAAATATATTTCAGACCGTGCAAACGTGATATATATAGTTAGTAACAATAATTTATTTTGGGACGAACCCGTTTAGTGACATCATGCAACACGACTTAATACCGCGCGTACCACCTGACCTGTATCAGTTCAAAGCAACCAATATCGATCCTCAACAGAAATTACACGAAATACAATAGCCGCGTTTGAATTGATCATTAAAACCAAACGACCCAACCATTATATGCGCCTGCGTCCTGGAATTTTATTCGATTTTCCGATTCATTAAACTAATAAATCACGGATGGAAATGTCTCATAGATAGATAAGACGACCGTAGATGTAAATCGAATATAGGCTACACGTATATATATATATATATATATATATCGATGAAAGCTTCGAAGTTATATTGCTACCCGAGTTGTGCTAAATCGGTAGCCAAAAAGTAGATGCGTATACGTAGCATGTTCCCTCTTCGCGTTGATGTTTATAGTAATTGCTTTTATTGTGTATCTTCTTGATTGATTTATAGCGAAGTCACATATGACAGTGCATGAAACAAGCAAAACATATATAGAGGATCTCACATGAGTTTCTATTTTATACGGAATTTATCAACCGAGTTCACTAAATTCGATTTGAGCCGAGGTTTACCGAGGCTCAAATAGAATTTAGTGGACGAGGTTGATAAATTACGTATAAAATAGGACGAGTGTGAGATACTTTTTATCACATGATCAAATAAACGCGAAGCAATGCGAAATATCCATCGAAAACAACGATAACTAGAATGCACTCAGAGAGATGCCAACGTGCGCAAAAATGTAATAAACAATAATTAAAAAAATAATTTCACTGTATTTTACTTAATTTATTTAATTTAATTTAATGTTAGCAAAAAAAGACAATTACCATTTCTCATTTCATCACAGATAAAAGGCAAATTACTATATTAATCATTTAAGTAATTAAAAACAATGCCATGTTGCCGAAAGGATGAGACTTTAATATCGATTACATTTTTTTCAGCGGCATATTTTGATTTTGATTTTCCGATAGTCAAAGTTGACCAAAGGAGCAATTATAAGAAATAATTAACACATTTGTGTAAATATTGATAGCAGCCAATATGCAACAATAAATATCAATAATTAATCAATAATTAATCAATAACGATCATTTTATGTAATAATAAACTCTTCAAACGGTGTTTGTGTCAACAAATGCGTTTTATTTTGTGTTACGTCATTCGTCGTATTTGACCCGGAACTCGGCTGCAGGTTAGGCTATTCGGCCTATTGCGTCGAATTACGAAATCGCGTTATGAATGTCTCTCTTTTCCCGCACAATAAAAAGAGGTCTTCGCACGAACCAAAAATGATAAAACTTCCCAATTATAAGTAAAAATACTCAAATGAAGGAGTCTATGTAGGTCCCGAAGGAGTCTATAGACTCTTTGATGTAGAGTTCTGATGGAGAAAATGTAGGTCGATCTATTTTTGTCATAACTCTGACGTATTTTGACCTGGGAGAAAAAATCGAAATCGAGGCTCACTACGAGCATGCCAGTTTTAAATATAGAAACAGGGAATCCCGACAAATGGCGATATCGGCGACAAACAAATAATCGAAAACAACACATAAAATAAACATAGCAAAAACGCGGCACAGTGAAAATGTCAGAACGCCACGAGGTTTTACGTCGTTTTTGGTGACGTCATGGAGTGAAACGGAGTAGGTTGACACCAACCTACGAATCTGTCTGATCGCCATACTGTTGCGCGATCGCACGTAATAAACTGCAGCGATCGCAAGTCATTTGAAGAACGATGTGACGTAATCGCACGCGCTGATATTAAACGTGTCTCTTATCGATAATTATGAAACTGCTTTTATGGGCAAATTATGTGATAAATATATATACAGTATGTACACCGATCTATTCTTGAATCACTATTAGTATTTTGAACGCGGATGCACGGCAACACTTCTGACATAAATAGGTGACTATTTTCAAGATTTTTTGTTTGAAGCAGTAGCGATTATAGATGTAATTAGAGAATACATATGTGTCTATTCCAACCCACCCCAATACGACAACAACCAGAATAGATATTACTATTGTTAATAGTAACCACTTGATTTTCGAGTTATCCATCTTACAACCTGTTACAACCGCAATTTGTCCGTTTGAGCACGTTGTCATGAAAAAGATCTGGTCCACAAACAATAGAAACAGCAAATTTCAAACATCGATATCTAATCACTCTGGACTTTGATGGGAGAGTTCCTCGACTCGAATCAAATATTTTTTACCCCAGAAGCCAACGAAATCATAATTTAGGAGCGTCTGATCGGATTGAGTACCTTTAACCAATTGTGTATTGCTGGTCAACCGCTGAAAATAGGCTATTTATTATAGGGTACCTTCACAACTAGTAAATCCGAAAATCAAGTGGGCATTTAATCATTGATTTAAACATAAATTTAATGGATTGAAGTTGAACAATGTCAGTATAAAATGTTATATTGGAGGACAATATTTAACAACCAGATCCCCGTTTTTCCAGTTATGAACGCATGCGACTAGGGTCAATCCACACCGGGCGCGAGGGCGCGATTTTTACGGCCGTTTTCTGTCATCCGCGTATAGCGGTTCAAAGCGCGCGATTTTTATATTCACACCGAAAGCGACTGGATCGTTTCGTCGCGCGCGATGGTTTGGGTACATCAATTACAGGTAGTTCACAAATACTATATATGTACATGTATAGGACATTTTAATCAGATTTTGCTAAACATCTGTCAAGTGGAATGGTGCACGGGCTTCCTAAATTCTCATAGCAATTGCGTTGAATTGAATTGAATTATATAATTCCGGTTTGTGAGTTTTTTTTATATGGGGAGAGGGGGGCAAATTGTGCGCGAAGTGACTTCACAAGCTTGGAATAGATTGGGACCAAAAATTAACCAGACGATCCTGTTATTACGACGAGCTCTTGCCAGGCATTTTCTCTTCAAAATTTATCCTTGCACTTCAGTTATCAGCATGTCGCTAAGCCCCTCACCACCACCACCTTTGTTATCGCGACGACGAATGCATTGTCGTCTTCAACATGAAATCACTGTTGTGTGATCGCGTCGTGGTCAGCATTCAGTAGCTTGCAGTGTGAATATAAAGATCGCGCGCTTTGAACTGATACGGACGACAGAAAACGGCCGTTATAATCGCGCGCTCGCGTCCGGTGTGTATTGACCCTTACTGATCATGTAGGTCAGTAGGTGAAGCCGACCAAACCATCGATACACTAAATGTGTGGCGTAACTAACCTTGGCTCTTTCGTTCACATTCACGCTCAGATCGAAGATTTTTTCAACGACAGCTAACCGGTTTTCCTTCACCGCTATCATCAAGGGAGTCAGTCCGGTTTCCTGTAAGTAGACGGAAATGGATCAATGCATGACAATTTGACGCCTGTTCAAGCGAACACTGCCATCACCATATGCAACTTGATAAGGCGATGTTTCATTTGATTGTACTTGACTATATATATATCTGATTTTGAATTTGTTCTTGCATCTGCCTATGAACTAAAAATTCGTTCAAGCATGCTATATTCAAATCTCTCCTCTATATATTATACTAGCAGGTTAGCCCGCCACTGGCGTGGTTCGTCTCATGGCTTTGTTCGAAAAAGCAATTGCAACAGCTTCCGAGACACGTATGCTGCACATTTCGTCGAAATCCGCCAGTTTTACCCGATTTGACCTTGAATTGATCATTTTCAAGGTCAAGGTCAGGTCGGGGTCACAATTTAACCCGTCCATGACACATCCCATGGGTAGCAAGTTTGAGCTCAATCGGTTCGAGTCTATAAAGGACACACACATATATATCATATGTGGGTACCCGTTTTAAGGTGAAGATCACCTCGGGTGGAAAAACTGACCGGATGAAAATCTCCCCCGTTCCTAGGAAGCCCTAAGTACGTAAGAATCACACAACACGCTCATGTCTGGATACAGTCACGCTCACGTGTGGACCCAGACGTAAGAATCACATTACACGCATACGCTCTTTATCAACGATACTGCGGATACGAACGCTCTTTAACTATCAACGCGATTAACCCCACAGTGCCGTTTTTTGTGACTGAGAGTGGAGAACGGGTGCTGGGAGCTTCTCCAAAACGCCGCGACGACCATTCCCGTGGGTTTTTACCCTTCGATGGGAAGTTTGGTCTCGATCGGTGCAGCCGTTTTCGATTCTATAAAGTACACACACACACACACACACCCTCTCCCCCACACACACCCACACACACACATATATATATATAGTCGCCCGTGTTATACACGTCATTCCTTGAAAATTGCCATGAAGGCATGAAAGGCCTAGGAATTAAAGACGTTTTTTTATAGAAAAAGTCGTCATGTTGATTTATCAAACTAGTCATATATATATATATATATATACGTAGTTCTCAAAATATATAGTAGATATGTACGTTTTCCTAGTGGAAAACTAGGGGTGTTATATGAACCTATTAGACTGTATTTGTTTGTGGACTCAAGAGAACATTGCATTATAGTTTAACATATGTTTTGTTTTTGTGGACTGATGTATACATTGACCAGACCAGCGCAACCTTGATCGGGTGGTGTCTGGAGTCATTTTTATCACAACAGAAATAAGTGGCAACAGCAGTTCGCTATCATTGTTTCATACAATTTAGGGTAAAATACCCCATTGACCGAAGTGCGATTTTCGTTTGACATCCCATACTGGACAGGTTGAGATCAAGAACTTCGATTCTAACTACAAACAACGTGCGCTGTCAGCAAAACAACCATGCCCTCATATCGGAATGATTGATTGATTTGGGATTTAATGTCGCTTTCAGCAACTAAGGCCATATCACGACATTGCATGCCAGTGTTATTTGGGGAGGAAATCCGCACACTTACGGCTAATCTAACAGTGATTTCAATGGCTGATAAACTCGTCGACCATTTGCGGCAAACCATCGGCCATCGGCGAGTTAGTACTGGCAATTCCACCAGATAATTATTTCGAGTTACAAAGTCCATGATGGAAACATGTGGATTTGAACCCCCATCGTCAGCACCGGTGTGCGAGACGGCTTGGACTTGAACCCCAAACCGATCGACTGAGCCACTGATGCCTATGGAATCCTATTACGGCCACTTGCTAATGGCGCTTTCGGCGCACTTTTTGTCGCTTTCGGCGCATCGCGCCGAAAGCGACAAAAAGTGCGCCATTAGCGTTGTTTCGGCGCGCGCCGAAAGCGCCGAAAGCGCCGAAAGCGACAAAATGTGCGCCGATCGGCGCACTTTTTGTCGCTTTCGGCGCTTTCGGCGCACCGCGCCGAAAGCGACAGAAAGTGCGCCATTAGCGCGGTGCGCCATTAGGGCATGCGGTGCGCCATTAGCGCATGTATACAATTAAGTATGTGATCAGCCCAGCAGGGGTGCCGGAAGAGGGGGCAGCTGATCCCCTGCCCTTGACCAAGGGGGCAGGACTTGCCCTTTTTCTGGAGACAGAAAATGCTGTGTTTAATCTCGTGTTTTTATAGCAAAATGTAACTTTTTGGGTCCAAATACCACCAATTTCACAAGGAATATTAATTTTTTGTCAAAAACGGCCATAAAAACCGACAAATACCTTTAAAATAGGGATTTTTGCCACAATGAATTTATGGTTGTTTTTTCCGAGTTTGCGGAGAAAATTCCCTTTTTTGGGCAGAAAAGTGCCATTTTTGTAGGCTCTCCCCCCCCCCCCCCCCCCCCCGATGCCCTTGGATGCTCCCGGCACCTCAGTGCAGATCGGACATGGCCATATGTGTACAATGTATAGGCCTATGTATCAATTTTAAAAGGGAGGGGCTGAATTTTGCTGTAGATACACCTCTAAATGCTATAATTTGTCATTATTCAGATTTAAAATTATTTATTAATATGGTACTTAACACATGTATGAATTTTCACTATAAATGAGTCTAAATATAGTCAAGTGATTAGTATGCATACATTTGAGCAACTTTTTAAGTGAGTGTTGCCGCATGTAATTAAATGTAATATAATGAAAAAGTCTGTTAATAATTGAACACCACAACTGACTGTCACTAGCTGTGATAGACTTGCAGTGAATATATTGATTGAGTAATTGGCAATCATGAATATTTTTGTGGGACAAACCCCAGCTTCTGGCATGATTCAGGGTACGTTCATACGCTGGCAAGTTTGCAAGGTACATTTTTGTGGGCATTTCGTCATAGAAAACCACATGGTGCCAGAATATGAACGGAAATATGCACCTAACATGCATCTTTACCAGAGCGAAAGACATCGGAAGTAACATTTATATAGTTCCACTTGTACTACCAGTGCTACCTCCAAATACCTGTATGATTTATTCTTGTGAGATAATTTGCATGATATTTACAGGCAAATTCCGGTAGCATCGTTACCAGTGGAACTACAGAGATTTATTTCGCACGTATACTAGTAGTTAGCCCCCCAACTTTGGTCAAAAGTATAACAGTTGGAAAGTTCATACTTGCCAAAACATTAGTTGGAAATTTCACACCAACAATAGGTGAAATATGTTCTTGTAGTTTGATTATAAAACAATTTATTGGGGGGGGGGGGAAATGTTCCTATGTTTGGTAAAAACTTTGGACAGAAATGGTCATCAGTTGGAAATTTTCCAACCTTAGGGGGGGTAACAGATTGGAAATTTCCAACACTTGGAAAGCTTGTGTCCTGGTCCCTCCCCCGTGGCCAGTCAAAAACTTCTAGTTAATTTAAGAAAACAATATTGTCATACATTTGGTCAACATTGTCATTGGAATTGTCATCAGTTGGAAATTTTCCAACCTAAGTGGGGGGTGTAGGGTTTAAATTTACAACGGTAGGAAGGCTTGAGGCTAGTGTAGATGTTACGATTTCAAAATTTTCTTGTTAAGATTTCTAAATTTTCGCACACCGGATCGAACCATGGTCGGCCCGGTGTGTCATTGCCCCACATCCACATGGCCAATACAAAACTGCTAATTAGTTTAGCAAAACAATATTTTACTACATTTGGTCAAATTTGTGGACAGAAATGGTCATCACTTGAAGAATTTTCCAACCTGAGGGGAGTATGAGGTTTGAAATTTTCAAATAACTAATAAATGTTCAGGTTAAAATATCTGTCAATGTTCTCATACCAGGAATATAGAAATATAAAACCATGGCTTATGAATATATTATAAATTAGGCCTGACTGAGGTTCAAGGGGGGGGGGGTGCAAATGGAATTATTCAAAAACTTGTGTTGGTCTGATTCTGACTAAAGGGGGGATGCAGTTGGAATTTCCCAAGGTGGACACCCCCCCCAAACATGTAGTTGAAATTGAAGTCAGAAGAACCCCTCCCCCCAGATTGTGCCATGAAACTTTACTCTGCATAGTGCTTGTAGAGATATTATTCCATCAGTGCAAAACATGGGAACTTTTTTTATGTTCTAACATGGAACTTTATAACATTGAACAAACAAGGCAGAGAACATGTTGGACTCTCCGTTACCACATCCCTGCATCCATGCGAATGGGGGGGGGGGGGTTCAGGAGCTGTGGCTTTTGAAGTTCACTCACCTAATTGTAATTCCATATTTCTGATAAAACTTATAGATAATTTCACGGTGTGTAAAATTTAGAAAAAAATTGTCAACAATAAACGCCTCCATTTTAATGGCATACAGAAGTTACACCTCGTTACGCATGCCGGAAACGCTGCACTTTTTGTCGCTTTCGGCGCTTTCGGCGCTTTCGGCGCGTTACTAACGGCGCATATTTTGTCGCTTTCGGCGCGGTGCGCCGAAAGCGCCGAAAGCGACAAAAAGTGCGCCGTAACGGCGCATATTTTGTCGCTTTCGGCGCTTTCGGCGCGCGCCGAAATAACGCTAATGGCGCACATTTTGTCGCTTTCGGCGCACCGCGCCGAAAGCGCCGAAAGCGCCGAAAGCGCCGAAAGCGCCGAAAGCGACAAATAGTGCGCCGTTACGGCGCACTTTTTGTCGCTTTCGGCGCTTTCGGCGCGTTACTAATGGCGCACTTTTTGTCGCTTTCGGCGCTTTCGGCGCATCGCGCCGAAAGCGCCGAAAGCGCCGAAAGCGCCATTAGCAAGTGGCCGTAATAGGATTCCATAGATGCCCCCTCCTTCAAATCGGTAAAGACGGGTCATATAGTTATCCGTAAACGAAAACGTCTGGCGCTGGGGTCAATGGCTGCTTGTATATATAGCTACCAATGACTGACGCTGGATGTTAGAAGTTCTCGATCCTTATATACATGTACATGTATGCCACGCTCATTGAAGCAAGAACATTTGAAGCAAGAACATTTGAAGCAAAGAACACACATATTGAGTCCGTGCCTCCATATATCTGATATATATTGTTGAGCGCTCGACAAATTATGTTTGGTCTGTTTGGGTTTAACATCATTCCAGTCGCTGGAAAAGTCCATCGAGGGTTAATGTCGTTATTTCATTGGAAAATCGTTCAAATGCACACAGAAACCACCAAACAATGGACAAGCAACTGACGATAAACTGTGTACTTTAAATGCATGAAGATCAAATAACAAACAGACAACCCTGAACGCATTTAATAGCAGTAATGCAAAGTATTATACGGTTCGGTTTGGTTATGAAATATTGATCTCTGGAGTCGGGTGTTCCAACGATTTCCAACAAGATATCATATACACTAAAGCGGCACAAAACGTCGGATATCAGAGGCTGTGAGCGCAGACTCGTTATTCGTGGTAGAATCAGAAACTGAGTGATTACGGGGGCGAGGCTAAACCACGGCAACGCTGATTCTACAGGTCATATTTTGGAAGCCATATGGTCGCTGGTACTAGGTTTAAAGTTCTCCCATGCAGTGTCAAACAACGTTCATGTATTTGACACAATTATTCGTTATTATATTTATAATGTTCATGTCTTTGGTGAAAGTCATGCATTTCTTCGATTTGTATAGTGACACCTAATTCGCTGTCAATCCGCACTCAATTGCGTCTTTTTGTTTAGATAAAAGTTTGTTTATTGTTGAGGGCATGAATTTCTATTAGCTCTCCTGAATCAAATTCGGAAGACGTTTTGGAGAACAAACGACACTTGTCAGGTGTACGGGGACGTGGTGACAGAGTCGTAATTTCGCTAAAATCCGGATTGAGAATCCGAAGCCGATTACGGGGGCGGGGCTAATTCCCGATTCTAGGTCAGATTTTGAAATCCACGTGGTCTCCGAAACTCTCTCCCAGCGTCAAACATGGCCCATGTATTTGACACAAGTATCATTTGTATCTTATATTTATAAAGTGCATGTTTGTTGTGAAAGTCATGCTTTTCTTCTATGTGTATATACACGGCACATAATTTGCTGCCAATCCGACTTAATCGCATTTTTTTTCAAGTTAAAGTGTGTTTATTGATGATGGCAAGCATATCTAAACATGACAGCTCTAGGCCTCCTGAATCAAATTCCGAAGATGTTGTGAAGAACACACGAAACTTGTCAGTTGAACAGGGACGTGACGATAGGGGTTGATTGGGTGTCTCGACCCCCACCCGAACTTTGGTACAATTTGCTAAGCTGTGCAGTCATTCATACGTGAGGAAAATCAGGATTATTTTGACTAACTGTTTCAAATAATGATACGTACAAGCCAACAAACACAACAAACAAACCCGATTTTAAATAAATACATATACAAACTTATGACTAACTCGGGAGAGGGGGTGTCCAGTGATCTGTATATATGTTCAACTTGTTTTGGTAGTCATGTTGCTTTGCCATTACTAATTATTTATTTTTTCAGTGTAATAACATATGGGAGAGGGGGTACCCTTAAGTGAGTCAGTACTTGTCCCCCAATTCCTTTGTATGTATAAACAAATGTATGTGTTATATATCATGTGTTATCTAAATTTGACATATATTTGAAATAAATATATCTAAACTAAACTTTGGTACATTCCAGCAGTCGGAAATTTCATGCATGACCCAACATTAGTTGGACATTAATTTGACACCATATATAGGTTGGCATTGTTCTCATTGTTTGATTTTTTTTCAACCAGTAAAAGTTGGTAATTTTCCAATCTTAGTGTTTGTCAGATTGGATATTTCCAAGGGGAGCAAATTGAATTCTGCGAACCTGTGAGATTGATGTTTGGTTCAATGGGGGGGGGGGTGCAGTTGGCCGGAAATTGGAGGAAACTTCTAGCCACGTCCCTAGAACATGTGTCTAGCTGTTGTCTATACAGAGACTATTGTGCAAAACGACTGCATTTAACGAAACAAAACATGTTAAACATGAAATTGCTATAACTTTAAGACTATAGATGATAGAACATACGTGTATCTGATAATCCATCGATACCATATAATCCTAATATTTGTTGAATAAGAAGAAACATTATAATAACGAACACAGCAGAAGACATATCCATGCAGGTTCATATGAATTCGGTCAATAGTGACGTATCCGCCGAATTCGAAATCGACATGCGTTCGGGCGGTATTTTAAGGATGGAATTATGAAATGGACATATGAAAGTGACAATCAACAATGACTTGCAATTGCTTCGCCATCAACCGAAGTGCTCCCCCAGCGTTACTATCAATAGCGTTATTATTTGGCTAATTTCAGTAATATTCTCCCAGTTTACATTCAATAAAACAAATTTGTCTCCGCATTTAAAATTCTTTGATATAGATCGTTTATATTCTGCAATAATTTGTACACAAGAGACGGATTCTTATGTTTTATTGTGTTTTTAAACTCTGAGGTGGCGAAATCTCGGTTTGTTTACATTACGAACATTTGAGTCCGTAATCGGAATCCGAATCCCAATCGGATTACCAAAAAATTAAGATTACGTTCTGTTCGTTTACTGATTCTGCCAATTTCTGGTCTGTTCTTTTGCCGAACCAAGTCGTACGGGGACCAATCTGTAATCTGAATCCAGAATCTGAATCGGATTTTAGTGAAATAACGCCTCAGGGGTTGGTTGAGGTGTCTATATATACCTCCCCCAAACAAATTTCAAACGCATTCCAACATTAGTTGAAAATTTGACACCATACATAGGTTGGAATTGTTCTCATTGTATGGTTTACCAACCAGTATTAATAGTAATTAGTCAGGAAAATTTTGTATGAAATGATCATCAGTTGGAAATTGTCAACCTTATAGGGTGTGCCAGGGTTGGATATTTCCAACGGGGTGAAAATGGAATTCTGGGAACCTGGGAGTTTTGTTTTCTGGTTCAATGGGGGTGCAGTTGGATATTTGAAGGTGGAGAGTGGAGACCCCCAATGGTAACCCTCTGGCCACGTCCCTAAAATATGTACGTGTGGGTATTTAATAGAATAAATTGACTGACATTTCGACTATATATAGTCCTGCTGCCCTAGTAATAGCTTTATACTTTTATGTGTTTGCTACTGGGAGTGCAGCTCACATGCAATCACATGTGCAAGACCACAGCTTTAGCTATACATGTCCCGGGTAGTTGTGCCAACTGGTACCTCAAGCTTTCCAACTGTTGGTAAAATTTCCAACCTAACATCCCAATTGGTGGTCATTTCAGCTCCGAAAGAAGTAAACTATCAGACTTTTTTTTATTAAAATATCAAATGCCACATGCTCTAAACAATGGAAATTGTCATTTTAATCTAATGTTGTCTCCGGCATGAAATTTTCTGTTGAAACCTTTATTGGCCAAATTTTATGTTGAGGTGAAACACTGCTTAGTCTGTTTAATCAACAGTATATATATACGTCTCTGGCGGCTGATATATATTACTTATTTTACGGCTATAATGCATTTAAATTGTATCTTTCGACGTGTTTCTGTAAGATGATACAGTGAGCCTCCGTCTATGTAGAAATGCACATCCATATATAGATCAGATCATATTAGTTTATAACACACCAAATACAAATAGAGTGATTTCCACTGGGATCCCCCAAGCAAGAGGATCAGCTTATTCAAATCCTGACAGTTGAATGGTCAATTATACATGGATGAAAAGTGCACGAAAAACTGTACAAACGTGTTTCCCGACGAGAAACGTCAAATATGGACATATGGTGAAAGGTTACGACTGCCAATGCATGGGCGAATAATTTATGGGAGGGGTTGGGGTATTTTTTTTTTCGATTTCATTTTGTTCTCCTCCTTTTAGGGGTAGTGTGGCGTTTGTCAAATCTGTAGTGTGAAGCAAAACGTTGATAAGAACATTTGGGCACATTTGTGTGTGTCTAAAAAAAGGACATTCTTTAATGTTGTGTACATCTGCAGGGTCAACCCGTTCCTGCGAATACAGACCAGCGCGATTTGACTGAGGCCTATGTAAATATTTATTTGTCTAAATTCAATAACACATAGGAAATGATACATACATTTTTATAGGCAATGGGATTGGATAATTGGAGGACAAGTGGTGACTCACTTATGAGTACCTCCTCTCCCGTTTGTTATTACACTGAAAAATAAATCAAGAATAATGGCATTGCAACATGACTACCAAAAGCAAATATACATGTACATATCACCGGTCGTTCCCCTCCCCCGAGTCAGTCTTTTGCAAGCGATATATGACCAACATCGCAAGCGCCTGCATGATTTCGGTATGATATAGCTAAAAGATAGAAATATCGATTTTTGCATGTTTCTTAACTCTGCTAAACATTACAGACAAATTTTGTAGATACACGTGAACCCGTGCATATAGAAAAAGATAATAAAATCACGAATCCTTTGTGTGTCCATGTTCGATGCCGGAAACATGGCGTCATTGTTTATTATATATTGTACACTTGGCTGACAACGTGTAAATAATCCGTATATAGTTGAATCAATCAATACCTTTTCAATCGGACAGAACCTTATTTAAATCGTTTCTTATGTTTTTGTTGAAAATGCATTCATGGCCACTCACATTGTACACATGGGGTCGGTGAGATATAAACAGTGGTGGGGCGCATTATATGTTCAAGCTCCTCTCACATGTCTGGACATTTACTATATGTATGTGGTGATAATAGGCGACAAGGAAACAAAGTTCAACATCCAGATAATCATGGCACGATAATAAGAATGTACTGCCTCGATTTCCTTTACATGCACAACTGTTCTAAAGTACACAAGACCCCAGAATGGGATGTATATTAATTGAATGACTTTTATTTGTGCCCACAAAATCATCAAAATATATAGAAGAGATGGGTGGAATCTTCTATATCTAAATCATATTCTCGGCAATGAAAGTGTCAGTTACCATGTTCTATATTTCTGTATGTATAAACATACTCCTTATTACGGTGGCTGGTTTAGGACATGGGAATTTTTTTTTATTTCGTGCCCACGAAATACGAATTCGTGGCCACGAAATAACTAATTCGTGGCCACGAAATAACTAATTCGTGGCCACGAAATAACTGATTGACCTTTGCATTATTATATCCAGATACCTTTACGGAGACTGGTTACACTTGATGATGTTTTAGAAACAATGCGTACGATCGCAGAGAAGCTACTATAAACCTCTTATGGCGTGGGACCCGGGCTCTATGGGGATATGAACGTCCGATATAAACTAGCCCAGAGAGAACGGGGAAACACGGGTTAGGTGGCTCCAAGACAAACTGAATATTCATTAATTTTTACCACAAGGGTTCGAATGGGAATGACATTTCTCTCGGCCTAAAAATATTCACCCCTTTCAACCATACCCGATCCAAAATGGTCGCCGCTCAGAAGGGGTCAAATAGGGTACACATTATTTCTCGGCCACTTGACCGATATAGATCAAATGAAAGTGTCAATGACACTGTAGCTCAACTTTGTAAAGAAGGTAATTTTTTTGTGATGAGCAATGAATAGAGAGATTAAAAAGGAGTGTAACAAATGAGCAAGTAAAGGATTTAGTCACACACAGAGTAAAATCCAAGATGGCTGCTGGCGGCCACGTTTTTTAGCCGAATGACCCCAAAATTAATCGTTCCCATCTACATGTTATTGTTAACATCCATGACAAATTTTATGATGATCAGACTAAAGGTACGACCTGTAGCCCGTGCTAAAGGATTTAGTCATACAAAGAGTAAAATCCAAGATGGCTGCTGGTGGCCATGTTTTTTGGCTGAATGACCCCAAAATGACTCGTTCCCATCTACATGTTATTGTTAACATCCATGACAAATTTTATGATGATCAGACTAAATGTACGATCTGTAGCCTGTGCTAAAGGATTTAGTCATACAAAGAGTAAAATCCAAGATGGCTGCTGGCGGCCATGTTTTTTGGCCGAATGACCCCAAAATGACTCGTTCCCATCTACATGGCATTGTTAACATCCAAGACAAGTTTCATGACGATCAGACGAACAGTACGGCCTGTAGCCCGTGCTAATGGATTTAATTTTGAAATCCAAGATGACCGCTGGCGGCCATGTTTTTTTTCCGAATGACCCCAAAATGAATCATTGCGGTCTAAATGTTGATGTCAACAGCTATGACAAATTTGTAGCCTGCATTGTTGACGCATCACGTACACACGCACACACGGACGACGGACGACAAAGCCATGGCAATAGCTCAAACTTTACAAAGTAAAGTTGAGCTAATAAAGGGTGCTGTACGGTGGCTCGCAAAGCAAGCTAAATTTTCACACCTTCAGCCCACCTCCACCGAATAATTGATCAGAGGGGTCCACATATGGTACCCATGCAACCCCCCCCCATTTTAGGTCGAATAAAGTGTGTTGTAGGGTGACCCCTGAGACAAACTAAATATTCACCCGTTTACACCCTCCGCGATCCAAAGTGGCGCCCCAGATGGGTTCAAATATGGCACCTATACAATTTCTCGACCCCTTAACCGTTTGATGTGGTATAATGGGTGTTGTATGGTGGCCCCCAAGATATACTGAATGTCGTGGGTGCCCTATGTGACCCCACCCACCTGGACGACGGCAACTTTGGATCGGGTTGGTGAAAGGGGTGATTACTTAATTTGTTTTACGGGCCACCCTACAACACCCTTTATCTCATGTCGCCGTGGCTCATGCCAAGATGGTGGACAACTACAGCCAGATCATCTCTATCCGCTTCCATTACAACCATGGGACTGACGATCGTATATCACAATTAGTTATTTCGTGGCCACGAAATTAGTTATTTCGTTGCCACCAATTAGTTATTTCGTGGCCACGAATTAGTTATTTCGTTGTCACCAATTAGTTATTTCGTGGCCACGAATTAGTTATTTCGTTGCCACGAATTAGTTATTTCGTGACCACGAATTAGTATTTCGTGGTCAGGAAATAAAAAAAATATTTCCCATGTCCTAAACCAGCCACCGTACCTTATAGCCACCTCCTCCTGCAAAATAAAAAAACCATCAGGACGCAAAGACATAATCGGACATAATCAGAATTGTCCGTCTAATTCTGTCTTAGTATCTATTGATATACCTTCTGGTGCTCAAATAGCAAATCATAAACTGCTTGTAGAATGAACTCATCGACTCATATCCCCTCACAATATAAGTATCGTGCAAAGATTATGTGTATTCTTAAAGTGCGCCTTTAAGAAGGTGTCCCATTCTATATGAGCTAAGCCAGAAAATGTTATTCATTGTTATGGGTCAAACATGTAATTTTCCTATATATAGTTTAAGTTTATCGCCATTAAATTCCCTGTGGCATAAACATGATGTTATATAAGTTTTTGTAAAAATCAGCGACAAAGTTTTTTTTATACGTTCGGTGTCCCTTCCCATCCCTGACTTGAATAAGGCCTCTTTGCATGGCTTCTTAACTCTTTCAGTGCCACGAGCCGATCTCATCGGCCCTAATTTACGGTCTGTAGAGTGCCAGGGCTGATAAAATCGGCCCTAAAAAAAAATAAATATATTTTTATATTTTGTTTTTTAGGGGAATGCTTAAGCATGCTATAGCGAATTTAAAAACAAACTGTATAAAACCTTAGGGGCATGTTATAACTCAAAACTATCACCAAGTATTCATAGTAATAATTTTGATGCCCATGAAAAACGTAACATTCCCTAGCACTAAACCTACAAAATAAGTCTGGCACTGAAAGAATTAAGAATATAAGAAAAAATTATTAAAATTGTAAAAAATTGTAAAAAATAATAACAAATGATGAAAAATTGTTAGACCAATGCATTCTCTTATATATGCGAGGCGACCTATGGTCGACTCGCATATATAAGAGAATGCATTGGCACAGGGTATATGGGTTGATACAAAAATCGGACTTGGCACTGAAAGGGTTAAAGCCACACAATATTAGATTCCTCGTATCATGGATATGAATATATAAAGTTTGTTGGAAATCGGCGACTAAAATCATTCTTATCAGTTTTAGTCCCGAACCCTTCCCTATCCCTGACCCAATTAACGACACCAATTTGACGATTAGATTCCTCGTATCATGCGGTGTGGAGAGGGGGGGGGGGGCGACTAAAATTCCCATACACCGTAGCGTGGTGGCGAGTAGTACGGAGATCCTTGCCACTTGTTTCCCAGCTGATGGTTTTGATGGTTTTTATCCTCGATTAGATGGAACTGAACATGTTTCTTGTTTCTTAAATTGTGCTGAATATTGCAAATGATCTTAAGGTACACGTGTACCCACATATATACAATGAGATAGTATGTAGGGGGGGGGGGTCTGACAAAAAATCTAGGGTACCCGGTGCCTGATGGGTGGGTTTGTACGGAGCCCCGAATTGTTTTCCGATGCTTGCAATTTGAACCATTTAAAATTATTTTGCATGGTCGCTATAAATTATTGTCTTTAAAATAGATTGTTTTTTTACAATTTCACGACACTGGAAAGAACTGGATCTTGGTGCTCCGACACCATCCAACCTCTCGGGGCTCCGACACCACCCATCCTTCCGGGGCTCCGGTACCACCTAGTCTTTCGGGGCTCCGACACCACCCATTCTCTCGGGGCTCCCACACCACCCATCCTCTCGGGGCTCCGACACCACCCATCCTCTCGGGGCTCCGTTACCACCCAGCCTTTCTGGGCTCCGACACCACCCATTCTCTCGGGGCTCCGTTACCACCCAGCCTTTCTGGGCTCCGACACCACCCATCCTATCTGGGCTCCGTTATCACCCAGCCTCTCGGGGCTCCGACACCACCCACCCTCTCGGGGCTCCCACAGCATCCATCCTCTCGGGGCTCCGACACCACCCATCCTCTCGGTGCTCCGATCGACACCACCCATTCTCTCTGGGCTTCGACACCACCCATCCTCTCGGGGCTCCGACACCACCCATCCTCTCGGGGCTCCGACACCACCCATCCTCTCGGGGCTCCGACACCACCCATCCTCTCGGGGCTCCGATCGACACCACCCATCCTATCGGGGCTCCGACACCACCCATCCTCTCGGGGCTCCGATCGACACCACCCATCCTCTCGGGGCTCCGACACCACCCATCCTCTCGGGGCTCCGACACCACCCATCCTCTCGGGGCTCCGACACCACCCATCCTCTCGGGGCTCCGACACCACCCATCCTCTCGGGGCTCCGACACCACCCATCCTCTATGACACCACCGAGCCTCTATGACACCACCCATCCTCTATGACACCACCGAGCCTCTATGACACCACCCATCCTCTATGACACCACCCATCCTCTATGACACCACCGAGCCTCTCGGACCGCGTATCCTGGAAAACGTTTGCGAACACGTGGAGGGCTCGTTTCGGTGTCAAAGTTTAACGAAAGCGCCATAATCACCCAACCGAATGTATTAACGCACTAACCAAAATGAAGAACAAGATCAAATTGCGGTATATAATGTACTTGAAAGTTTAATGGGGAAAGGATAGAAAGGAGGGGTGTGGACAACTCTTGTGCGATATCTCAAAAATAAAGGTCTAGATTGTTCATAATTTCAAGGAATGATGCGCGAAGCCAAAACCAAATTGGCCTATATATACCAGGTCCTAATTTCAGAGACGTATAGCATGCCATTTATGTCAACAATAGCGATGGTGAAAGACATTGTCGACGTGTGCACATTTGTCGGGCGGGATCCCCTGCATGCAATGTCGTCGGAAAGTGAACTCGGCCAATGAAATTCCGTATCGGGTCGATCTCGAGTTGTAGATAAGCACCTGCCCGCACCGCCATGCTCGAGTCCAATGTAATGGAATGGAGTTGACATATACACGGTGGGGAATCCCGTGGTTTCGAGTTGATGAGTATATATCACGCATTCAAAATGGCCGAGGCGATTGAAAACGCGACCAGAAACGAGTAAAAAGGTATAATAGCATATAAGATATGACATATTGCATAGTATTTTGTCAGCGACGAGCAGATGCTATACTATTTTTCAAACAAGCTTATACATCATTTGTGTCAAAATTCACATTTGTTTGCTCTAACATTCGGACCAAAGTTGTCAGTCGAAGGATTTGCCAGGATATACGGACTGGTGTATTCCATGCACCTCCGACTGGCAACTTTGGTCATAATTTTATAGAAGTTATCAACTAATTGTTTCAAAAATAAACTAGCATATATACGCTCGTAACAGTAAAAATACTATGTTTTGTGTCAGTTCTTCATACAATACTATTATTTGTGCTTTTGCACCGGCCTCGGCCATTTTGCATGCGTGTTACCACCAACCTCGAAACCACGTGATTCTCCACCGTGGCTAATTATGGATTGCAGTTAGACTTAATTTCGTTGTGGTCCTTATTTTGTTCACATGTTTTGTCTCAATGTCATGGAAGGGTAAACATTAAACTCGGCCAATTAATTTCGGACAAGGGACATGCATCTCTACCCAAATATGGCACTGCCACGATCGAGTCCATGGCACTGAATTTCTGCTATCCGAGAACAATAACACAATATCTGGACTCCAATGGTGTCAGTTTTTCGTATAATAAATATTATTTCAAAGCAGTTGACAGAATTATGGATTATAGTGGCTTAATTATACGTTGTCCTAATTCCCTTCACATATTTTTGTCAAATAATTTAACCTAATTTTAATTACATTCTTCGGCAATAATCATGATCGGTAAAACATGTTTTTGAACATGATTGTTGTCTGACTTGTCAGTCTGATCTAGAACTATCAAGCATGACAGATTGATCCTGGTGAAGTTGCGGGAGGTAAATTGATAACTAGTTGTAAATCACCGTGCATGTGATCGTGCATCGATCACGAAAATGTGAGGCTTATCTTCACATCCCGAATCTTGATAAGGCTGCAGAAGAGCTTCCGTGTTTCCACATTTGCACAGTGATTGGCGCCATGATATCCTGTCTCCATAAGCAATTTTCTAAAGTACAAACTCGATGATGAAACTGGAAGTGTCTATAGAAGCGTAAACTGATGCTATGCAAACGCTAATACAATAAAAGGTCGACCGACCAGTGTCCCCCGACAACGTGGCAAGTCGATGCCGCTTTGTTAAAGAAAAAAAATGTTGAAATGTTCTAAGTCGAAAGGGTTAATAATTCCGTAAACAAAATATTTTTCCGTCATCTATATACATGTTGCACATCTGCAATATGTGGGTAACAATACTCTTAAGTTTCAAATATCTACGATCAAGACTGTAGGAGGAGTTGATTACACCATGAAGGTACCCCCATACAGAAAATTAAAAAAAAAACATTTCAAAGTCGAAAGGCCCATAACTCTGGGAAAAATCATTGGATCACACTCAAATTCGAAATTGACCTGTATTTTGATATCAATGACTCACAAATATTTTTCAATTGAACAGTCCAAACTTGAGTTATCATCCGGAAACCAAAGAAAAAAGAAGAAATTTGAATAAAGTCCATAACTCTAGGAAAAATCATCGGATCATACTCAAATTCGAACTCAACCTGTATCTTGATTTGACTGATCCACATAAAAACCGTATTTGCTATTAAAGGATCCAAACTTGAGATACCATCCGGAAACCGAAAAAGTTAGAAATTTTCTAAGTAAAAAAAAAGTTGAAAAAGGGAAATAACTCCATAAAAAAAACATCGGATCAAACCCAGAATTGCAGAGCACATGTGTTCTTGGTTGAGACACCTACATACCAAGTTTCAATCAAATCGGATGACCATTACTGGAGTTATAACTCCGGACGGACGGACGAACAGGTGCAAAACAAAGGAGGTATAATAATAAATAGTTTAACGCAGGTTAAACTCAATATCACCTCGTCGTTGCCCCCCCCCCCCCATTATATATATTTTTAATTCTCAACAGGACTATGACTATGATTATTTATTCATAACTCAATATCACATTTCTTTTACATAATTAAAGATGGATTATCTCTTTAAATAACAAATTTGAAATAGTTGCCGTGGGTATAAAATAATAAATATGAACTGAAGACCCCTGTCCGGAAAGGCTTCTATCAATTATTATTGATTTTTATTTCCAACATTTATTGGGACCGTTTATTTGTCTATTTTTAGAACAGACCATTCGGGTGATACCACATAGCAATAGAGCGCATTATAGGCTGTTCCTATGGCTACGTACAGAACGTCAAATGTCCCAGATTGATTGGTTGTATTGTTTTATTCCATAGTTATACGCGATAATGAGTATAATTAACCTTTATTTGTGACAAAATTACACAATAAAATTTCTGGTCTCTGTTAACAGTAACCACTATTGTTCGTTAGCTAAACAACCACATCTTTTTAGACCAGAAAATATTCGAAATAAAATGAATATTAATTGATAGAAGCATTTCCGGACAGGAGTCTTCGATTCAGATCTAATATTTTATACCCCGGTAACTATATAATACATGTTTACAAAGAGATAATCCAACTTTAATGTATACAAACAATGAGGTATTGGGGACGGCATAAACAGAAAGGGCTGTCTTCATGCATGCTGTCCTCAAAACCGGAGGATATAAAGAAGTCATAGAATTATTTAAATTATTTAAATGAATATAGAATGTTTACTTTAGTTTCGAAAAGAAGAAAGATACTTGTAATACTCGTCCATTGCTCATCTAATAGCATAGAATGTATAAATATATGTGGAATGTTTGGAGGAGATTCGATTCTATATACCTATGTGTTTTTAGTAATTCCTCTTGTATATATAATGAAGATATGATGTAATTTGACCCGGGTGGGGGCAATGTGTGTGTGCCTTTAAAGAAATCTATATGTATAGTCCTCTTTATTTTCGTCCGAGATATTATGAAATATATTATCCAAAACTCCGGAGAAACGATATCCATGTTTAGTTAGGGTTACGTACGTCTCACTCCAGAATTCACAGATACAAATGTGCAATGACGTCTATGTGAGTGACGAGGAAAAATCGTCAAATCACAGATGAATAATATAATCTGCATGTAGCCGCTGCAATTGAAGTCGATTATATTGAAATTGGCAGCGCAAAATACGATGACATTCTGATTACGAAATTTGGCGATTGCATGCATTGCAATTAAAGATACATTTTTATCCGAATTAACGCTCCCAAATTACCATTACTTTGGCTTCGGGGGTAACAATATTTGATTCGAGTCGAGGAACCCACCTATGCATCAAAGCTCAGAGTTATCATATATCGATTTTTGAAATCTGTTATTTTTCACCACCTGGAATATTTGGCGGCCTAGCAAATATTCGACCAGCCGACCGACATATACTCTCGATAACCAAATTGCGTTGAACAAAATGTTGATATATAAAATGTTTTGGAATTTTTTTTTATAGAGTTGACAGTGGTTAGCATTTATTTTTTGGTAATTAATCGATTCTGATAACTAAAGGGTCTTTTGAAGAAATGTTGTTGTTGTTGTTGGAATCTGGTGATACGGTGACCATCGAATCGGATTGGGTACATTACAGATACTGCATTATATGGCTCACCACTGGATTAATTTTAAATAGGGGTTCTCTCCGTCCTGAAAATCTTAATAGTGATGTTAGACAAATATCCAAACAGTGTGTGTCTTTGCGACTTAAAATTAATGTTAACTTAGTATTCCTGGTCCAATGCTAATTTTTACAAAATCTACTTTACTTTTTATTCAGATATTTTTTTTATAAAATAACATGGTTGGAACGAGAAGTGCTATCCGAAGCACGCTATTTTGTTGATATTGCATTTTCTATGAATATATTTCATATATTTTCTATGGAGTGGTATATGGTCGATTTGCTTGAGATTTTCGGCGATTTTAGTAGAATGCTACAATCCTCCAGTTGGCATAGCACCTGAATACTAACTTATCAGTTTCACGCACTGAACAATCACACAATATGTCTTTAAAATTATCTGTTAGAATTATAAATATGGGGAGACAATAGTTTGTGAATATGTACGATTTCCCTGAGTTTCGAGGATTTCGATCACGACCATTTAAACGGTTCCAAGCATTTGACGCCGAATTAGTTAACTTATCAACAGCTGGGCGTCACGGTCGCGTTGATGGCACGGGCGCACTATATATATTTACGGATCATATATGATTGGGTATGTTTATGTTTATTTTGGGTTTATCGTAGTTTAAGCCGCTAAAGCCCATGTCACGACGATGCCAATTATATGGGTATAGAGGAACGATCGCACAGAGTGTGAATTTCAATGGGAAATCACTCAACTCCACACAGAAACAACCGTACATCGGAAGCAACTAACAAACTTGCCCAGATATACGAATAAGATAACCTACCATTTGTATGGATCAGAATTAGGCTCTTAATGGGATTAGAACCATGCACTTTCTCAATAGATGGACGGCGTATGTTGTGCCATTGTGTCATAAACTTAACAATTAAATGAGCCGTGGGGTCCTCTCACGTGCGTGTACATACAGAAACCCCCGATATTAAATGTCACATAAATATATATAGAGAGAAAGAGGGTTCCGTCGGTATATTTATTACCTCTTCGGTCTGTCGTAGATCTGGGTGTCCCTTATCGATGGTCCGCAGAACATGGTCCATCATAACCCAGTCACCTTTGAGCGCAAGTGTGAGAAGTCTAGTCTCGGGAGCGTTACCTGTGTGGTTACCCCCGGGACCATCACCCAGCCCTGCATATATAACGCCGTCCGCGTCCTTGCTCTTGCCTTGCTCTCCTGAATCACCATTAGTATTGTCGCTCATTGTAAATTATTCTGCTTATATTGAATGAACATTTTCAACCAAGTTTACACAATTACACCACAAATAAATCACCATCAAAGCACAGGTTTTGTAAATCCTAGTATTCCTCTAGTAAAATCCGAACTATATTGTAAATCTGCAGCATTTCAGTAATTTAATCCAGATACGAGAAACCCGCCGAGAATCCCATAGTTGAACAAAGTGAAATTTTAATCAGCGCATCGACACAGTATAGGTTGTACAATTAAAGCCCATCACTTGCCCATAACGATACCACAATGATGTCGCTTCCACCCGATCGAAGAGACGTTCTCTAACATAACGACAAAGTATCATTACATCGCAATCCACAGTCCGTACCCGATTTAATAATGATGTACCCACCAAGTACACAGCCCAAAGATGCCATGGTGATAAAATTTAGAAGGATGTTGTCTGTGGCCTTCTCGTTGTCGTAAACGGTCGATGAACTAAAGAAAGGGGTGGTTATGGCATACTCTCTGACAGGAATGGTCGAAGAATTGTGCGAGTACATACAATACGATCAATTGTTATTATTATCGGTTACTGGCATTGGGTAAATACGGCGTTGGGCGTTCAAACCAAGAAGTTGACAATTATTTACCCGGGTTTCAATTAATTATACTATAAGACCTGTTCGATTACCCCAAAGGATGAATTATCGCAGGAATTATTAAATTGTGAAGCAATATAGTATCAATTATTATATAGCCCGCGCCACAGCTCGATACAAAAGGGCACAGGCAGTATTTGCAAACTGGAACACCAGCTGCGCATTTGAAATTACACGCCTATATTGTTGAGTTTCTGTTAACCCAACCAGGCCCCGCACTGAATGGACATATTGTTTTATTATAGGTATCTATTATTGACGGCAATTCGAGTACGGCCATAACTGGTTACCGATCGAAGCTGACAAATGTGGCCCTCAGGAGAGTAACGGCCTTCGAAAGATGAAAACAAAATGGTCAGATCAAATTTTCTAAGCGGATGGTTGACTTCTGTTATTTGTAAAATATTCCTCGTGATGACGATTCGATATCTAACCACCACTGCTGAGTAAACTGGTCCATGAAAGTTTTGGATATGTCTTTTATTAACTGTGCCTGATTCGACCACGCCACGCCAAAACCAGCTGAGTGTATAATTGTTTTAGTAACATTAATATGTCTAAAGTGTTTGCCGTCGTGTTCCATGAGACGAAACAAGATAGCATATAGTTTCTTGGCCAAAACGGACCCCTCTCACATACATAATCTAGAGGCCCATTTATATAAACAGCTTGAATCATAACTATCCATGGACTCTTCGCGTCAAAATGCTAAATTAATCAGTCAGATGGTTCTAGAGAAGAATGTATTTAATGAGTATCATATCAGTGATTTCATTGGACAGTCCCCTTGCCCCGCCACTTCTTGGCCGATCGACTCCATTTTAACTAATCTAAATCCCAGTCACCATAGGACACTTCATGGCTCTTTAAGGATCAGACGTTTTAAGAATTACTATGCATGAAAAGAGTTATGTCCCTCTCCTCGCCTCTATTTGACATCGTGACTCCATTTGAACAAATATGAATCCCAGTCACTCATGGGCCCTCCATATTAAATATAAGCTAAATATTCACGAAGGTTCTTGCGAAAATGACGTTTCAAGAATTACTATATAGAGGGAAATAGTTATGTCCCAAGATCCGCCCCTGTTTGACATGGTAACCCCATTTGAACATATCTGAATCAAATGCAGTCATACAATGACCCCCCCCCCCCCCAATTAAATATGACACCATTCGTCTTATGGTTCTGGATAAGAATATGTTTAAAGAATTGTTAACGGATGGTCATACGCATGCACGCACTTCCCGACGGACGGACGGACGGCTCGACGGACGACGGACAGGGAGTGATGACTATAGATCCACCGGACACTTCTTCTCAAGCGAGCTAAAATATCTGACATGGTCACCAAATTTACGGTATATATAGTGATCGGATAATAAAGATAAAACAAATTTCGTGAGACGAGGTTCGTCGTCTGGGTACGATGACGTTTGTATCTGAGTCACATTTTACACCCACATCCTCTAAGCATGCTAATACCATCGACTCAATGACATGTTAACTTCACATGCTCATTATTTGAATGTATTTAGTGTGACCCACTACAATGTACGGTGGCTGGTTTAGGACATGGTAAAAAAAAAAAGCTCGCTCGTTCGAACGTGCGAGTCCTTACGTTCGAACGCAAGGGCTCGCACGTTCGAGCGTAAGGACTCGCACGTTCGAACGTGGGAGCTCGCACGTTCGAACGCAAGAGCTCGCACGTTCGAACGTAAGTATTGTGAAATAAGTCCATTTGGCAATTAGCTTCACGTAGTTCGCACGTTCGAACGTGGGGGCTCGCATGTTCGAACGTGGGAGCTCGCGCGTTCGAACGCAAGAGTTCGCACGTTCGAACGTAAGGGCTCGCACGTTCGAACGTGCGAGCTTTTTTTTCCCACCATGTCCTAAACCAGCCACCGTAACAATGGCTGATTTGAGACATGGTCAATACATTATATTATCTCGAGATATCGACATATTATCTCGAGATCTCAACATATTATCTCGAGATATTTTCTCGAGATCTCGAGATATTTTCTCAAGATAATATCTTGAGATATCGAGTTACATCTATATAAGTGTCTGCTTACAATCCAGCATAGCACAATGTTCCTATTACTATATACGGCATAAGATATATCATGTGTCAGTATGCTATAGTGCTATACAGTTCAGCGTTGATTTGACAATAGAGACCTTTCGCAAAATCACTATTACGATTACGGATAGGATATATTGTCCTACTAAGGTGGACACCATCACAATTTACATACGATGGTTAATTGGTGAGACGGCATATGCCACACTGGGTTACACATATATTTGATGGAAAAAGTAATGTATGTCTCTTTCAGATCATATGTTCGTATCCGTGTATATTATACACCACACGGATAATGTTAGATCGTCCCCAAGCAGGACCTGTGGAACATCCTTGACACATCTGTAGTTGTACATAATTAAACTGAGTGAGGTATATTTCGTCTCATATAAGAACCCCTGTGCGTAAAAATTGAATTTTGGCCGTATACTGGCAGGATATTTTTCCATATCCGTAATCGTATTCGTGATTTTGCGAAAGGTCTCTAATAGCCTGACCAGTGTACACATATTCCTTATTCGGAAACATTCGATTTCGACCAAATAAATGGTGCGGTGGGGTGGCCACCCCATGTTATCATAGATAAACCGCATTGCTCTAGCCCATGCAGCTGCCCTAATCCGAATCCTAACCCTATCCAGAACGTGACGGTACGGACAGTAACCGGGATGCGACAGGACGAGGCTAGTCGGGATGCGGACACTGACCGCGGGGTATCAATGGGGCTGGGATGGGATGGGGCTGGGGTGGGATGGGACTGGGCGGGACGTGATTGTACACAAACAGGAGCAGGGCGAGACGAGACGGAACACTAACCATAACCATCTATAGTCCTGACCATGCATATACAAGAAAACTAAGATGCATGCATCAGGTCGGCCGTGAACTATCTACCATAGAATTGTTGTAGCTATCGATTATACATTTTGGAACACCTGTCTGTATGTATGTGTGTATGCATGAATGCATGTGTGTATGTGTTATAGACTCTAACACTGCTCGACTGATCCGACTCGGATTTGGTATTTAACGTGTCAACTTGACCTCGCTCATAGGCATATTTCTGGACCTTGACCGATCCGACTAAAAAATTGTGTGTAGGACTACTTCGATCCCGGGAGCAATATGGACGGGTCCAATTTCACGTGGGACCATGTTCTCGAACGTGCTGATGTAGGCATGTTTCTGGACTATTTGGACGGGTCAAATCTTGATCCCGACCTGACTTTGACATTCAAAAAGATCAATTCAAGGTCAAATCTGGTAAAACGGAAGTATTTCAACGAAATATAATACCTACTGTTACTTTTGTCCCAGGAGTGTTTCGGGTGGGTCAAATTATGACCCTGACCTGATCTTGACATTCAAAATTGTCAATTCAAGGTCAAATCGGGTAAAGCCGGGCGGATTTCGACAGGTATTTTTGTCGTGACTTTTGTCCGGGGAGTGTTTTGGACGGGTCAAATCGTGACCCGACATGACGTCCACCTTTAAAATGGTCAATTCAAGGTTAAATCGCGCAATTCTCCGAAAATCAGAGGGGAACATCCCGGACGAAGTAGGGTCCATCAGCTACTATTATATATTTCTAGATTTAGTTACAAACTAAATACCTGTATATTGTACAAAGAAATGTTTGACAAATATATCTGTATCAATATTACCATACGGGTCATTAAAATAGATACGACGAAACAAATTTTGAAGGGTGCATGGTATCAGGTAAATTTTTATATTTCAAATGATGACAGGAATGCGGAAAGTTGAAGTACCTACGTAATACTGACTATCCGAATGAAGAGATATACATGTATATAAAAACCAAAATAGAAGATGACTGCTGGCGACAATGTTTTCCAAAAAAATTCAAAGCATTCGATAGCTCCCATCTAGTTGTCAGCCCGAAGATCAATATAAAGTGTGGTGACTATCAGATGAGGGATATGACTGTACAGTTGCTAAACAATTCAGTCACGCAAAAGAGGATCAAACAGTAAGATACCAAATTGCTGCCTGTGGTAATGTTTTTTAACGAAATTCGGGAAAATTAGATTACTCTCACCCTGGTTATCCAGAAGATCATTGTGGAATCTGGTGACGATCGGACAAGGGTGTCGTCTGTAGGATCAACCAAATTATTTAGCCATAAAAATAGTAAAATTCCAGATCACCGCTGGCAGTGATGTCTTCACAAGGACAGCTTGAGAACAAAACATGGCTCACATCTAGCGGTGACCCAAACTATCCACGTGAGAAAAAGTTCTCCAATAAAAGCTGGCTGCAGGGTGCGCCAATTGATTCAAATTCGAAATTTAACAGGGTGTACTGCTTGTGGCCATGTTTTCCCCGCATATTTGATAGACTTATGGACAAAACCACTGAATCCGTTGAATCAATATACATGTATACATGGATTAATTTATATGCATTGTTATACACAGTACTGGTATATAAAGGTACTGAAAATAACAATATTACTAGTATACACAAAATAAACCATATATCATGGCTATCGGTTCTAATATCCGAATATGACAGCTGATAACTTGGTGTGAATTGAAGAGTGTTGGTGTCTCAAGCATATCTAACCCTCCACGTTAGAAACATGCCATTAAATGTCATAAGTATAATCTAGCTTGAGGACAGAAGTTATCCATAAAACCCCCCTTAATTCAACCAGGTCCTCGCGCGATGTATGGTCGATCACATGATGATCTAGGGGGGATTAGAATTGTTGTATAAAAACAGCACTGCATGTAAATATAAAATAAAATAGTGCTACATCTTATTACAGATTATTGCCATATATAATCAGTGACTATACAGACAGTCTGACAAAATAAAGTTTCAGTGACACTCTATCCGAAGAGGGGAATAATTCCATCTGTTACAGTCAATGGAGCAATTATGAATCTGGAAAGGTGAAATTTCTAACTAATACTAGATATCGACATGACGCGATAACATATAACGTAAATGTAATATGGCCGCTGGCGACCATTTTTTCCTATAAAATAAAAAAAATATTTGATAGCTCTCATCTGATAGATCAATATCAAGATAAATATCAAGTTTAGTGATGATCGGATGAGTGAAGTGGACTGTGCTAAACGGTTTAGTAATGCTTAAAAAGATTTTTACCTTAATATTTTTATGTTCACTTTATAAACTTCACTGAGTCATCTTTGTCATGTATTGAGTTTGATATCTTTTGTTAACAGTTTATAAATCATGTATGTCTCATGTTTGTTATTTTAATTTATGTGTTTATTATCATTAAATAAAGTTGAATTCCTTAAAAAGATTCTTACCTCAATGTTTTTATGTTCACTTTATAAACTCCACTGAGTCATCTTTGTCATGTATTGAATTTGATATCTTTTGTTAATAGTTTATAAATTATGTATGTCTCGTGTTCGTTATTATATTATATACACTTTATAGTGTGTTTCAGAACGAAAACAAAATGAATAAAATCAACAAATTTGTAAATTTAAAAACAATTCAAACGTTGTTGTATTCCATGTCCCAGCCCGGACATATACACCAAATTTCAATAATATTCATTGAGAAACAACGGACCAAACGCCATATAACACCCCGTATGCATCTTTTATTCCGAGTTGGCCTTTTATTTCGAGTTGGCACTCGCCGATTGGGGCGAGTTAGCCATGAGGCGAGTACACCGTTTCCGACACCTTTTCTATTTGCAGCAGGTTAAGTTTACGCGTAATTTAATTCACAAAGTTCCCCAATTGGTATCGTAAATAGAGCGACCTTATTTGACAGAGAATGCCTCTGTTATTGATTATAAAGTTGCTATATATTAAAAACGACAATTCACATGCTCGTTCAAGCGCAGTAGTCTATTTTCCCCATGTTGAAGGACATCCACAAATACTAAATAACGCTAACTTACTGCCGAATGTTTTACACGACAACTGTTAACATATTTGGGCTGAATTCATCTGACGCGGTATTATTCCTCAAAATAAACAACAAAACCATCGTTACTTGGAAATGTAGTTTGGGCTAACATTTACATAAATCCTCCATATCATTATTACGACACACACGTCAGATGAAAAAGTCACATGAAGTAACCGGCCAAATTGGCCGAAATGATATATAACCATAACACTAACTGCATCATGGAACGGTACGGATTAGGACGGGATACTAACCCTATAACACCGAACGATACGCTCCCTCCCCATTGTCCATAAAATTTACATCAACTACCCTCCCAAATGCATCATCTTTGTCTGTATAAACAAATGTATGTGTTATATATCATGTGTTATATAAATTAGACAAATAAATATGTTTAAATCAGCTTATAAACCATTAAAGGGGTACTGTACACAAACATGGGCGATTTTTTTTATTTACTCCCATTGAAATAACTTTCAAGTTAGATTGTGTTCGTGTTATATGAGTTTCGTATAAACCTAATTTAGCGAAGAAAATGTTGATCTTGGAAAGAAAAATATTACGATTTCAAAATATACGCGCCATATTTTTTACCTTCACCGGAGAAGACGCATGTCGCAGGAAGAACCGGAAGTTCATTGCTCACAGCTTCGATTGATGCATTAAATCTCTTCCATCGAACAATCTCACTCCCTATGAAATACTTGACGCTTTATATGACTCTTGTTTCTTTCTCCCTTTTTCCGAATCGGTTATAACGGGCCTTCTTTTGCAGGTAACATGTTTTGTTTGCAACCCAATAATGTTCGCGAACGACCGTCGATAAAAGACACGCAACAGATCATGTCAGATGCGATTTCAAGAACGGTAACTCGTAATGGCATAATTCTCCATTTTATGACTCCAGCCATAAATGAATTTATATTAAATAATTCAATTTTACTTTTACGATAGCCTGTTAACCGGAACGTTTTCAGTAGACATCGTCGACTCAAATTAGTTATTTTATAATATAATATTCATATTAGATCGCTATTGTCACCTGGAATTTATTAAAATTGGGGTACAGTACCCCTTTAAGAATCTATTTAAGAAATAACTCTTGTTTTGATTAAAGGGGTACTGTACGCCATTTTCATTAAATTTCCGGTGACAACAACGATCTAATATCGATAATATATAGAAACATAAGTAATTTGAGTCGAAGATGTATTCTGTAAACGCTCAGGTTAATAGGCTATCTTAAAATTTAATAATTTAAAAGTTAATAATTTGATATAAATTGAATTTATGACTGGAGCCATAAAATGGCGTCAATTAAATTACGAATTACCGTAATCAAAAATAGTAATTGAGGGATACTGGATTTTTAAACCGATCGCACACACGATTGCTTAAAATATTATGATGATACGGGGAGAACACTCAAGCCACTCACTGACTCATGTGACTAGCGACGATACAATAACTTAAATGATTATATGGGACTAGTATGCATATACTTTTATTTGATTCATTTGGTTGAAAACTTTACAAAAATAACTCGACAACGACAATTTGTATTTTTGCATTCCGGTAAATTTGTCATCCGTAACATGACTTCGTACTCAACAGACTTTCAAATAATGGAAAAATTGTTACCTTATTCTCCGACTCGGAGACTATAGAAACCAACAACAACATTTGGCGTACAGTACCCCTTTAAGGTTATGCAGTTATAAATTCTATAACGCGAGTAGCGCAGTTCTAGAAAATTTATCATCAAACTTTTCGGTTATATAACTCATAACCTTAATCGAAACAAGAGTTATTTCTTATAATTTAATCCGTCATTCCACAACAGAACCACCAAAAGTAGAAGTTGGAAGTATAACGAGCGTACAACATTGAGACTATTTCCGACGCAAAAGACACGTGAAGATGAAAGAGACACCAGTCCTGTCACTCAAAACTTCGTTGCGTCGGAAATTCATAGTTTTTGATTGGCTTGTCGCAACTGATCACGCATGCGTGGCACCGGACAGCTGGAGTTACACGTGGGATTGATATTCGACCGGGTGACACAAACCCTTGTTAGTTTTAATTTCCTTGTTTGATTTCTTGGCAAATGTTCCATCTTGTTGAATTGTCTACATGGTTACCTGTGCACTAAATATTTAATAAATAGAGCATGGCTTGGAGTGAAATACGACGATATAGTGCATAGTGAGGTTGTGTAGTTCACGACGCGAAGCGGAGTGAACTACACAACCGCACTATGCACTATATCGGCGTATTTCACTCCAAGTCATGCTCTAATTATTATATTGTATCGAACAAATGCAGAAATTTTCAACTTTTACTAAGTTCAGACAATTGATGTTCGCCTTACTGAAGCTTTAATTTGGATCAGCGGCGAAATAACAAGTAGTTTCAGAACAAAGTTTGATGTAGTGTTCGTTACTATTTTTAGTAGTCAAAACTACATATGCATAGTGCACGATGGGTGAGACTTGAAGGCGTAGTATACAACTACGACTAATAGAGTCGAGTAGCCAACCAATCGGAAAGCTTGATTTCAATAACAAAGTCACGTGAGATACAATATTTTGGCATAGTCAACGACAAGACATTCATTATTTATTATATTATATCGAACATTTGTGCCAATTCTCACACAATTTATGAGTCTGATTTTGTCACATTTTTATTTACCTTGAATTTTGGAAATCGGTCTCAGATTTTACAATTTACGCAATATTTTGATGATGGCAGGGGAGCATAACTATGTTATTAGTTACATCTAACAGCATCTCTTCATGATTCATACATTCATTTTTATAAATACGTCATTAGCAAAGACATTTTGGCGAAATTTTAGAAGTTAACTTGTTTATCTTCGATTAACCGGAAAAGGACATTATAAATAACGTCCACTGGCATTGCAAAATTAGGACTGGCCGCTTGCAAACTAAACGGACAAACTGTTAAATACATTGGCTTGATATATCATCGGACATTTGTAAGATCATTGCAATTCATCAATAAATCTAATGATATACCGATATTTCAACAAATATCGCACACGGTATAGTTTAAGATTGGTCGTATCTTCAGGCGGCAGCCCGATTTCGCGAAATGAGTTTGTTACTATAAATAGAAAAAGAATAGTAGGCATGTAGGAATCCCACTGGGGTACTATCGTAAAATAGTATAGCAGTGTGCAGCCAATCAGAATGCGAGAAAGTCACGTGAGATATAATATTAGCATCTAGTACGGTTATTGTCAATACAGTCATACCCGAAGGAATTATAATGCCGAAATTTAATGTTAAATAGTAGGAAGTATCGAACAGTTTCCATGTATATTTTAGGCACGCGGTATAGGCGTGGTCACCCGGCGCTGCTGTCATTTTTTTGTAGCGGGGAAAGTAATAAAGAAATAACATAAATGGCAAAGTGTGTGTCAGCCAATTCTTTTACATTATTCCGTGGATTGACACTTTAAGACTAAATTATATAGTATTATACTAGTACCAAATTTTAATTCAACAGCATATATAGGTTGGGTGCTTAATCTCTTCGAAAAACATATATTTATGATTTTCTTGAATTGAAAAACACATATTTATTAACAAAGCAGTAGATACATTCATGTTCACGCAAATTCGGTCAGTGGGAAAGCTACATGATGACGTTCGTCGAGATTCGTTGAAATCGACATGACATTTTATGGATGAAATGAACATCATGAAATGGACAAACTTATATATATATATAAATTATTTCAAACGAGAACTCCCCCAGCGACAAAAAATATAATGGTTAATTTAAGTAAAATACTCCCCATTATATACTCCTACGGAAGCATGCCTGGTGCCGCCACATACAAAAAAAATTCCACGCTTTGATCGACGTATTACGCTTAGATTGACCGGCGGAGTTACGCCGACTATCGGCGTATATATGCCGATCATCGGCATAATTACGCTGACGATTGGTGTAACTACGCCGATTGTAACATACAGGGCGAATAAAGGCAAGGACACCAAGTTTCCTCTGCATTAACCTACACACACCCTACCTAAACATATGCATTTCTGGTCATTAGATTCTGAGAATGGTGTTTCCCTTGGTCAATTGTTGAAAACATATTTATCAATATGATAATATACAAAGAATATAATCCAAACAGGGGTGTTTGGAGAGTGATAAATTATTATGGGTGGGGGGTAAAAACGTGAATTGTTATATATTTGGGAGTCGAGACATGCCCTACCTTTTACACTAAGGGCTATATGGGGAATAATATAGAATCATTTATGTAGTTAATCTATACCATACATACCCTACCTCAAAATATACATATGCATATTCATAAATGCATATTTTGAGGAAGGGTGTGTGGTGACGCAGGGAAACTTGGTATCCTTGCCCTTGGTCGCACTGTATGTGGCTCAAACTTTCAAAGAAATGTCTGTAAATGTGGTTTTAAACGAATATCAAATGACGGAGGTCGTAACAGATTATATGTTATTCTCATAGCCCTTAATGTAAAAGATAAGGCAGTTCCTGGCTCCCAAATCTATGAAAATTCATGATTCAGCCCTCCCACCCCCCGATAAGAATGTATCATGGTATTATGTTTTTTTCTTCATTGTATCTCATTGTATTCTCAGATATTAATGCTCAGAAATGCATATTTTGAGGTATAGGGAACAGACACGTACCGACAGGGGTGTGGGGGTGTCTCACCCCCAAACGAGGACCATAATTTTCAATAGTTGGAATTTTCATGACTTAAATTCCAATAGTAGAAATTAAAAGCAACAAGTAAATCGAATAATCTAACTGTTTCGATCAGAGTAACTTGTAACTCCTTGGAATTTTAATACATGTACCGGTAACTCGCATTCGTTCCTCAACCATATTTTGAGTATTGATGCACAGTGTACTCAATACATAACACATGGCTCAATATTATGTCATTCTTGTCACTAGTGTCTTTATTTACACAGTCCATGCTCTTAAAAAGAACATATAGCAACCCAAATTATTGATCCATTAAGCCAATATTGGAATTTTGCAGTACCCAATACCAAATCCTATATAGTTGGAAATTTTATTAGACCAAATCCTATATAGTTGGAAATATTATGGTCTCACCCTCCCAGTTGTAACCCACTAGGAACGTCCCCGATAGGGAAGGTGTGGGGTGAGGCGGGAAAACTTTGTCGCTTTGTCTTTTAGTCACTATGTGTGCCTCAAAACTTCTTAAAAAACTGAGATGTGGTTCTAAAGGAATATTTAAAGATTAACTACAGAAGTTATGCTATAGTATTCCCAAATAGCCCAAAATGTAAAAGGAAGGTAGGGCATGTCTCGGCTCCCAAATTTATAAAAAAAATCATGTTTTTACCCCCCCCCCCCCCTGTTTTGATTTAATTCTGTGTAGACGTATATCGTCATATTGAAAAATAAGTTTGTCCACAGTAATTTATTGACAAAGGGAAACACCATTCTCAGAAATGCATATGTTTAGGTACAGTGCATGTGTAGGTTAATGCACAGAAAACTTCAGTCTGGGTGAACGTCGACTCTATATTTGACGGCATGGGTGGGTGGCCCGCATCAAATACCACCTAGAAACACCCCGACCCCCCACCCATCACCCTCGGGGGGTGCCACCCCGAGGGGGTGAAAATGGGATATGGACCATTTTCGAGAACGGTAAGGATTTCGACCGATTTGACGGCATGGGTGGGTGGCCCGCTTCAAATACCACCTAGAACCACCCCGACCCCCCACCCATCACCCTCGGGGGTGAAAATGGGGTTTGGACCATTTTCGAGAACGGTAAGGATTTCGACCGATTTGACGGCGGGGGTGATGGATCGGGGTGTGATGGGTGAAATTCTAGGTGGTATTTGGGGCGGGCCACCCACCCATGCCGGGGGTGATGGGTGGGGGGTCGGGGTGTTTCTATGTGGTATTTGAAGCGGGCCACCCACCCATGCCGTCAAATCGGTCGAAATCCTTACCGTTCTCGAAAATGGTCCATACCCCATTTTCACCCCCTCGGGGTGGCACCCCCGGAGGTGATGGGTGGGTGTCGGGGTGTTTCTAGGTGGTATTTGGGGCGGGCCACCCACCCATGCCGTCAAATCGGTCGAAATCCTTACCGTTCTCGAAAATGGTCCATACCCCATTTTCACCCCCTCGGGGTGGCACCCCCCCGGGGGTGATGGGTGGGGGTTGGGGTGTTTCTATGTGGTATTTGGGGCGGGCCACCCACCCATGCCGTCAAATCGGTCGAAATCCTTACCGTTCTCGAAAATGGTCCATACCCCATTTTCACCCCCTCGGGGTGGCACCCCCCGGGGGTGATGGGTGGGGTTCGGGGTGTTTCTAGGTGGTATTTGGGGCGGGCCACCCACCCATGCCGTCAAATCGGTCGAAATCCTTACCGTTCTCGAAAATGGTCCATACCCCATTTTCACCCCCTCGGGGTGGCACCCCCGGGGTGATGGGTGGGGGGTCGGGGTGTTTCTAGGTGGTATTTGGGGCGGGCCACCCACCCATGCCGTCAAATCGGTCGAAATCCTCACCGTTCTCGAAAATGGTCCATACCCCATTCCATGCCGTCAAATCGGTCGAAATCCTTACCGTTCTCGAAAATGGTCCATACCCCATTTTCACCCCCTCGGTGTGGCACCCCCGGGGGTGATGGGTGGGAGGTCGGGGTGTTTCTAGGTGGTATTTGGGGCGGGCCACCACCCATGCCGTCAAATCGGTCGAAATCCTTACCGTTCTCGAAAATGGTCCATACCCCATTTTCACCCCCTCGGGGTGGCACCCCCCGGGGGGTGATGGGTGGGGGTCGGCGTGTTTCTACGTGGTATTTGGGGCGGGCCACCCACCCATGCCGTCAAATCGGTCGAAATCCTTACCGTTCTCGAAAATGGTCCATACCCCATTTTCACCCTCTCGGGGTGGCACCCCCCGGGGGTGGTGGGTGGGGGGTCGGGGTGTTTCTAGGTGGTATTTGGGGCGGGCCACCCACCCATGCCGTCAAATCGGTCGAAATCCTTACCGTTCTCGAAAATGGTCCATACCCCATTTTCACCCCCTCGGGGTGGCACCCCCCGGGGGTGATGGGTGGGGGTTCGGGGTGTTTCTAGGTGGTATTTGGGGCGGGCCACCCACCCATGCCGTCAAATCGGTCGAAATCCTTACCGTTCTCGAAAATGGTCCATACCCCATTTTCACCCCCTCGGGGTGGCACCACCCGGGGGTGATGGGTGGGGGTCGGGGAGTTATCGCGTTAACGGTCTCGTTGAAAAAAACTCGAGCAATAGCATGCACCATGCATTAACACCAGATAATCAAGACCTCAAAAAAAGAAAGTCCCCCCAAATATATTCGGTAATATTTGATGAGATATTGGAAGGATTTTGACGAAACTTTACACAAATATTTATTGGTATCTGAGACACAACAGTCCTGTGAGGCACCGTCCTGTGAGTTATGTTATGACCGGCTGAGCACGAATTGAATGGAAGAGGGGTGCTTCAAAAGTTGTAAAACACTGACGAAGAGTGGACAGTCACTCCAGCGTTCCAATGTTCACACAAGTAGTTACTGGCTGTAAATGTGGTCCAAACGTGACTGTTAGTCCACGATAACATGCGTGTCGTATTCGGCACACAATGTTCCCACTGCATACCAAGACCATTCAGTCTAACCACATTCCTTTGGAATGACACCTTGGAAGTTTCATGCTGTGAGCAACACAGAGTTATTGAAATCAGTTTCGTTGAAGCCATTTTTCAGTAAACCATGTTTCCCACAATTCAGGCCATTGAGGCACCAACAGATAAGGGTGTCCCAAGCCCGTGTGTGAAGTGGGGGACCAAGGCACAGCCGAATGACTGTGATCACTCTATACCTGCGTTTTTGCAACTTTTGAAAAGTGCCCCTCTTCCATTCAATTCGTGCTCACTCAGCCATATCTAACATCACAGCAGAGTGCTTAGCACATTTGATGTCTCTGGTACCACAAATCATGTGTGGAAAGTTTCATCAAAATCCACTAAATATCTCTGAAAATATTACAGAATATATTAGGGGGGAACTTTCTTTTTTTTAGGTGTTTATATATCATTCCGGGTATGCATCCTGTTTGTGGGGAGCGGAGATTCGTCTACCTTTTAATAACTTACCATCTAATCCCACAATCTCTGTAATCATTAGAGGGACACCTCGGATCGACACCCACCACACCCGTATTAAAGCTCGTGTGCTCTTCCCAATACAACATTCAATTCAACTTTTGCCCCGTTCGGACATGACCATTTTCTATGTTCAGATATCCTCAAAACAACAAATCGTGGGGTGAAGGAGATCACTCGATCTTTTCGACCATCCCGAGCGCTTCGTGCCCAACAACTCTCCTCTCTCTGTAATCATGTTATGATAATAAAATATGTTTAAATCAAATTCACATTTGCTTACTGGTGACAACTGAACAGATAAACGGTCACATGGGTAACTGGGGAACGACACAAGAAGTAAAAATATACTTCATTTTCTCCTCGAAGAGTTGTCAGTTTCACTCGAAGAGTTGTCCATATGTATAATGTATAATAAGTATACTTACGGGTGTTTTTTTGGGGGAAGCCATGTGGTAGCGGTTTATATTCCGGTGAATATATCCTAAGTTTCCAACATCACAATAGAAATAAATTAACTCCCTTTATTCCATAAAGAAACGCCATATTTGACAACAAATTTCGCGAAACGTTGCAAATCTATAATTCCACTATATATATGTATATATAACATCAACATCAAAGTAGTTTATCCCTCTGTAATCAAGTTTTAATTTTAATATGTGACACACGATATAACGAAAGCAGTAAATCTCCATGACGACTGGCAATATGGTCTCTGTTCGCAAAGAAGTGACTCAGTACATGTAAGTATTCCTTAGAATAGTAAAATACATCCATGTCTATATACATGTTGTTGTGTTGATTTGGAATAAAATATTATTTCGACTACGTACAACATGGTTGTTTCTATACTGAACGATGTCGTTGCATCGCCTCGATTGTTGCATGCTCTAACACTCTCGTGAGTGGAATACCTGGATTTCTGTTCAAGTAAAATGTTAATTAAAAGTTAACGACTCAGATCACAGAGATCGGATTGCCAGCCGCAATTTATCGGGTGCCCATTCCCCTTAATTTCCGGATCTAAAAGAGGAAAGTTGTTCATGTTTCCGGCACGGTGCGGATGTTGCCTTATGGGGGTGCACCAGAGCATGCAATGGCACGGGGCGCCGTTCTCAAAACAAACATTGTCGGGGTTTGTAACACAGCCTCGACGCGTCACGTGTCCAAATGCAACTCGGTTGGTTGGTTTATTGAATGCCAGCTAATTGGAACCTTGGCTAACTGGGACCTTCGGCTAACTGGGACCTTGGCTAACTGGGTTCATATCAGAACCTCCCCCGCGTATGACCGGAGGATAATATGAGAACTTCCCTCGCGTATGACTGACGGATAATATGAACCTCCACCGCGTATGACCGGCGGATAATATGTTCATATCAGAACCTCCCCCGCATATGACCGGAGGATAATATGAGAACTTCCATCGCGTATGACTGGCGGATAATATGAACCTCCACCGCATATATGACCGGCAGATAATATGTTCATATGAGAACCTCCCCCGCGTATGACTGGCAGATAATATGAGAACCTCCACCGCATATGAATGGCGGACACATAAGTTTTTAAGTCTATAAACACTATTTGATTTGAATATTCTGTTGAATAGTCTTACCATTGACATATTCATTCGTTCAAACCAGTTGATCTATTTTGTAACTTGGCTTTTAGTCGCCGGGCTCCGGCATCTGGGCTTTTAGTCACAACTGAAATAAAAATAAGTGCGAATATCTTGGAGCGAATTTCTGCAAACAATTTCACCGAGTTGTGGACTCATTTGGAAAAAAATACATTCACTGTGTCTAATCCTACATTTTGATATACTATACGCCCCATTATATTGAATATACCAGCTGAAATCGATCCTGTAATTGTAAACATCGAGTCTATTTTGAGCTGTTTTATCGGCGCGTGTTTGCATGTTCGCCATTACAATATTCGCACTAAAACAGCCATATTGTAGCTAAAAACGAATGCACAGTATTCCACTGCGTTATTTGATAACTAATTTTTTTTGTTTTCTAGCGTATTCATCGAGAAATCTAAATTCTAAACATTAATGTCGAACGCAGTTTTTCGTGTTTGTGGCATTTTATGTTAGGTCAGTTGTCGACAGAATAATGTAACTTCCGGTGTCCGGTCAGTGGCGGAGTTAATATGTGTGGATAGGGCGAATGTGGACCTTTCGTTAGACACCAAAAGGAGCGCTCTACGCGCTGTATTCCTCGAGATATCGGCCGTCCCACGCAATTTGAAAATCCTGTCCCGCAGATTGTCATTCTATCCCAAATTCCACCCCATGTTAGGTCAGTTATCGATCAAATAATGCAACTTTTGGTGTCCGGTCAGTGGCGGGGTTAATATGTGTGGATAGGGCGAATGTGGGCCTTTCATTAGACACAAAAATGAGCCCCCTACGCCCTGTATTCCTCGAGATATCGGCCGTCCCACGCAATTTGAAATTCTGTCCCGCAGATTGTCGTTTTGTCCCATATCCCATCCCATCCCATCCCGCAGATTATAGTTGTCCCCATATGGGGACAAACTATAAAGTGTATTTGCCGAGGCCGGCTGGTGTAAACGGGGTGTTATGTCACGCTTTCTCCGTTATTTATCAATGGATATGAATGATATTTTGAATGTATGGTCGGTTGGGATAAGGAATACATTAACATTTGATTTTTTTTTTTAATTCACAAATTTGTTGATTTTATTCAGCTGTTTCGTTCTGAAACGCACTAAAAGGTGAGCGGCCGGCTCCGAGGTGTTAAAAATGTTCAGATGTGTGTCATTTGCATGAAAAAAGAACTTTCAGAATAGAAAATTTTCGAAATAAAGAACCTTTGAAAGAAAGAACCCACCTGATACATTCAGAATAAAGAACCTTCTGAATAATGAACACTACCCACATTGAAGTGTGGAATCTATGTACTTAGTCACACATTTTCTTAACTGCATAATTTTCATACCCTCTGTCAAATGGTATTCAGGATTCAGGGCAACCTCATATTTGCAGCCAACAGATAAGATGACAATGTTCATTCACTAATCACATTTTATCTACTTTGAGCTGATAGCAGTACCCAAAAAGTTTTATTCGAACTATTGAGTACGAAAGGTTTGATGTGCCTGAATTGTCAGGAGGAACGGGCTGACGGAACAAACCAAATTCTTGAGTTTCACAATTACAGCCTAAATGGGCCGAGGGGCCCACCAAAGACCCCCACAAATCACAAAGTTATGCCTACGAGCATGAAATTTGCTGTGATCAAATATGGATACCACACTGATCATATACATGGCTTAAAAAAAAAAAATTGCACCATTTTACGATAAGAAGGTGTCTTTTGACAGAACCCCTCAAAACGTAAAAAATCACTCTTATTCAAACTATTGCATAGTGCATAAGTCCTTGAAATTCCTCAATCTTAGATATATACTCCATACAGAAACCCAACTTAAGAAGCGGATTTCTGCAACATTTTCAGATGAGAAGGGGTATAAAGCAATGCCCTAAATAATCGACTCCTTAACCACAGAAGAATAATGGGTAAGTTTTCAGGATTTAGTCGGAAATATGGCTTGTTGCCATTCATCGGAAAGCTCTCACTGAGATCTTTCCGATGAATGGCAACAAGCCATATTTCCAACTAAATCCTGAAAAGTTACCCATAATTCTGCTGTGGTTAAGGAGTCGATTATTTAGGGCATTACTGTAGTTAGACCCTCACATAAAACTGCGGAATTTAGCTATTTATCAGGGAGCTGATAGCCAAGGGTACCCCTGCACCATCAGGCCTTGATTCAGCACACTCAATTTCTTCCTTATTATGTCCCTCAACTTTTAAGAAATTTTAACATAAATGAAAGTGTCAATGCCACTGTAGCTCAACTTGGGGAGGAGTTAATGTTTTTGCTGAGCAATGAATAGAATGATAAAGAATAAGTAGAGTAAAAAAAAGTGTCAGTAAATGGCGGGCTTGTATTGTGTAGATGAAATTATTTTCAATTCAAACATTTTACCATTAAATGTGTGCTACAGGGTGTGCCAGTGGATTCACATGTCAAGTCCAAGATGGCTAAATAGGATAGCTCTCATCCAGAGGTCAACCCGAAGAATCATATGAAGTTGGGGATGATCCGATGAGGGATGTTGCATGTAGGCTATGCTGAAGGATTTAGTCATGAATAGAGTAAAATGCAACAAAATTAAGAAATATTTGAGGGCTCCCATCTAGTGGTCCCCCGAAGATCTGTATGGAGTTTGGTTACAATCGTATGAAGGATGTGGTCTGTAGGGTGTGCAAAAGTATTTAGTCATGCAAAGGGTAAAATCCAAAATGGCTGCTGGTGGAAAATATTGATAGGTCCCATCTAGAGGTGATCAGATCCTAATAACGCCTGTAAAGTAAAAATATTTTTCTGATAAATGCGGACTGCAGGGTGTGCTAACAGATTCAAATTTGAAATCCAAGTGGCTGCTGGTGGCCATGTTTTTCAACAAATTTCTGGAAAAATTTATGGCTCCATCTGGTGGTCACCCCGAAGATCCATATGAAGTTTGGTGATGATTGGATGAGGAATGTGGCCTGTAGGGTGTGCCATAGAAATTGGAACATCCTGTCCAAGATGGCCACCAAAAAGGCTGCCAAAGCTGGACAATTTGACTATTTTTCACTAATATTTTCTAGATCTGTTTTTTCTCTTTGGAACTGGTGGAAAATTGTGGTTTTATTTTTTGTGTTTCATTAAGTCATTCTTTGGGTCTAGTCTGGTCGTTGAAGCATTGGACCTAGAACAAATTGTTTACAAGCTGTTTTTGGTGTCTTATTGTCGGGCAGAATGTAGGGAACAACATATCCAAAATCCGCTAAAATCCGCTTTGGGGAAAATTCTCTATTGAAGATGGCGTCCATAATATCTGTTGTTATCGGAAAATACTGAATTCTGCGGCAGGTGCTCCAATTAATGCCAAATTCGTAATAAATTGAAATATACACAAACATTGCTTAGTCGTAAACCATATATGTAGAATATTTTTCCCAAAATGGCCACCAAAATGGACAAAATCGAATGAAATTTACATTTAGTGCAAAATTGAATAGCTAGTCCTATACGAGTGAACAAACGCTCGAATATTGCGAGGAAGAATGACTACAAGTATAAGAGAAACTTTTTATTAGAGATGTACGAATTCTTTCTGATGTATCTCACGAGAGAGCAAGCGAAATCAGGGTCTTGTGGAACGGTTAAATCTGGACTTTTGGGCGTCCAGAAACGGAAAAATGACGCAGTTTTATCTGTACCGCTAATCTTGAATCATGTGATATATGTGTAATTAAACAGCTAAACGGGATTTAGTAGGGATGTATTGAATATGCGGCCTTTCTCTAGAAGCAGAAATATATGTATTCAGAGCAGTCTCACGAATGAGACCGATCACCATTTATTTGGATATCTACAGTATAAAACCTTAAAAAATTAATTGCTATAAAACAGTATGAATTATGTTCATATTGTACTGGGGAGAATGCGTAGATCCTATTGTACGTGTCTCAAAATAGTAGTTATAGTTGCCTCAGATCAAGTGATAAAACACGAATATTTCGCTTTTATCACAAGAATGCGTGATGGTGTACCATGAACTAAATTTATTAAATCACAAATGAGTACCATAGACTGTCTTCAATAAATTCAAAACTTGACCAAAATTGCCTACATAATCTGTGACAGAGACTGTGTTTATACCTGGAAATTATATTTGGTTGAATTCACCAAGGCCACATCTACGCGAAACTTACTACGTTGTCTTCAACCGCATCACCGCGTTTACCCATTTTCCATAATGTTACACATGTCTGTTGCACACAGAACCACAACTAACAATATTGGGTGAATGTTCAACGATGGAATAACATCTTAAACGATGATCACCTGATATTTAGCACGATTACGTGGGTGGTGGGAGATCGGAAAAAATGTATGAGGCAAATTATTGCTAATCAACATATTAATCAAAGATTAAATAGGAAACATTAAGATATTGGAATTATATCACTTAGTTTTGTACTGTGCCTACAATCGCATCATTTCTGAGTATCACATTCCCTAATAGTGACTATAGAGAATATTGTAGGCATCACCAGGTTGGACACTCATGATTATATTATGCCGGTACATGTAGCCCACTAACTTTGAAGCCCAGCGGTGTAGCTATTGAGTTGACTGACTTTTTAAGCTAAGTCAAAGAACTATTCATATCATTTCATTTCAGAGGTATTAAATGATATAATTGAGCCAATTTTCCACTTTCAATATAATACTGGTATCAAGGTCTTATTCTTTCTCACTATTTCTGGTAGTTGATATTCAAGTCAAGTCAATAAGCATATACATGCAGTCCTATACATTGCTACATACATCAAAACATAAACCCATTTTTAACGACAAAATGTGACATTTGCATGTCAACAGTATACAATTATAACGCAATATTTGCAAATATCATCATGCCCTCTGAGCCGTTTACACCTGTCACTGGCTACTAAAACCATTTTATTTTGCACATGATGGTAGACTACACATAAGCAATTAAACAATCACTGATATACATGCCCAGTCTATTAGGATGTCACATGGAGTGCATTGGCCAACAAACTTGAACAATATGTGCATATGCACCATTAGAATTGTGAGGTGAATGTTATAAGCCTAAGATGAAATCCATATACATAATGCATATCTTTATATATTTACTCAAAAGTATTTCAATGTTGGCAAAAAGATGTGAAGCAGATACAGTATGGGAACTGTTTTTTTTATCTTGCTTCCAATTGCTACTACCATTCCAATGTTTTTGGTTGTATTAAAAGACATATTATGGACTTCAAGTGCGATAAACATATAAGTTAGTTTTCAGGCTCTATGCCAACCTGGGGAATGTAGCATACTACATTGTTTGCTGCAGGAACATAATATGGTTATAAACGGGATATGTTTTTATCCGTTATGTTAATAAGTGGGATCGTCTGTACTAACATCACCGAATATTTCAAAGAAATCGACCATAATACTCCATAGAAACATCGTCTGAACTACACTCAATTGTAAATATTTACATCTCAATTCGGAACACAACAATCGGCGATAAACTAATGCAAATGATTTCGCCATCTGGCGTCATTGCATTTAATTAATATATAAGAATGACGGTGTGTTCGTAGAAATAACTACTTTGAGCAAGATTGTTCTCCATTTCTATTTGTCACCCTGCCGGAGTGTTTCACATCACTTTACTATGTTGGAATATGCTAAATAGTAATTGCTGAAAAGAACCAGGCTGATATAATTTTGTTTCATATTAAAAAAGAAAAAATTCTTGACTCTTATAAAAACAATATACCAGTAGAACAGATTCCAATACTAACATAACGCAAAATGATCTGGGGTTTATGTATAACAATGAAAAATGAATATGTCTCAATGCCAGTAATATATCAAATTAACTGGGGATAGTGTGGGAGGATACATACAGAAAGTTCCCAGTACAGTAAAATGTGTTATGCTGTTATTATCTGATTAATCAATGATCAATTTGGTAAATAAGGATGAGTAGTTGCATATGTTGGCATCTGTCAAGTGTATCTTCTAATCTGACAAAAATCATGTTGGTAAGTTTCTCTAGTATATTACTTTGTTTGCAGTTCATGCAGCCTCTGATAAATATAATCCAGTAATATATTTAAATTTTAAGTGATGTGAAATACTCTGGTTGGGTGAACAAATATATTATAATGGAGAATAATCTTGTTCAAAGTGGTTCTTTTTACAAATATTGTATCCAAATTGACAACACATGCTGTCATTCTTATATATTAATTAACTGCAGTGACTCTCGATGATGAAATGGTTTTCATTAGATTATTGCCAATAGTTGCATCCTAAATCGAGAAGTAAATATTTACAACTGAGGGTAATTCAGACCTTGTTCTCTATAGAGTGTTGCGGTCGATTTGCTTGAGATTTTCGGTGATGTTAGTAGAATGCTACATTCTGTCAGTTGGCATAGCACCTGAATACTAAATTATCAGTTGCATGCACCTGAACAAGTCCATAATATGTCTTTAATATAAAATTTTATAAATACTATGTATATATGACACACATATACAAACTAGAGTAGCTCACTGACAATTTGTGATAAAATTTTGTAAAAAAGAATACTGCATGGTTGTTTGAGACTGGGAAATTATTAACTCCACCCACTGTCCCCACATTGGTGACAATGTGTAACCCTTTCATGATGGGAGCTGTGCTGGACCATGTGCCAGTGCATTCTCTTATATATGTGAGTCGCCTATAGGGAGCCTTGCATGTATAAGAGAATGCACTGGCTTACAATGTGAAGGTAATATTGTTAGGCATATATAAGAGAATGCACAAGGTTTTAAAAAAAATTCAGGAAGCTCCAGTCATGGAAGTATTAACCCTTTCAGTGCCAAGTCCGATTTTTGTATCAACCCATATTTCCTTGATCATTTTTCAAATTTATTAGTTATAATAATGTGATACATTGATGGAAAGAGCTCTTAGAGCTCTTTCCATCAATGTATCACATTATTATAATCAATAAATTTGAAAAATGATCAAGGAAATATGGGTTGATACAAAAATCGGACTTGGCACTGAAAGGGTTAATAGGGTAAATCGGTAATATCTACTAAGCTTTTGACTATTCTGAGACTGAGACATTCTTACCACTATAGATGAGTCATCTGTTTTCATGTAATCATATGTATATGTCCTATCATGATGAAATTATTGCAGGCATACACTCTTTCCAATGTGATACCTTGATTTCCTTAGTTTCTGGAATTTTATAAATTGATTCAGAGCATTTTACTATATTGCATTTAAATATCATTCTCTGACAAGCCAGGTGCAAGGTATCACTAAACTTTCATAAAGCATTAAATTGTGAAACAACACTCTAGATTGTACCCTGCGTTCATTCTGAAACCCACATTGAAGTTGTTTGATTTCTAGGTATACATAAAAACCGCTGACCATCAGTGGTCACAAACCTGTCAACTGCTCATTAGAAACTAACTAGGTATTTCATTGGTCTTACATGTAGAAGGGGCGAATGTTGGAGTTTTGGTGTAAAGAGAGCAACATATAAATGAAATTGTTTTCTTTTGGCTGTCGTCTTGGATTATATAAATTCTGATGTTATTATATAAATGGGTCAAAGTAGCCACAGATCATGGTCCTCCCTATTTTCTACCCAAATTTTGGCCCATTTCTATCCAAAAACACGGCCAGACTCCCAAATTCAATATTCTGCAAAATTCCACACCGCAGCCTTTAAAGTATATTTTTCATGGCTCATATGACACTGGGACTGCCATAATAGAATATTTAGTTACCAGTTGAGTAACCAACATGTTTAATAACCAAGTGAGTCACAATCTCTTCCTTTTTGGCACATATACATGTATGTGAAAAATCAACATTTTTTTTTACCAAATTTGGTAACCATTTTCACAGGGGCCTGTAACGCGCTCCGCTGCCCCCCTTTTGCGCTACCCATATACGTCGCTTCTATATACGCGCCTGCTTCATGTTAATGGTAGGATAATAAGGACAAGGGGAACTGTGGAAATTCACCTTTTTACCATCCCTCGGCAATTGGACAAATTTAGGCCATTCACACCAGTAATGCTAACGATATAGCCACGGAAGTGTCGGCGAAGAATTCATCTTTCAATCAATACCACAAACTCCAATCAGAACCATTCATATACATAGCTTTTGATAAATTTTTAACCACCGAATATTGTCTCCGAAGACCGTAAATTTTCGGATTGATCCGGCTCAAAATACAATGGACGATATCTTCCTCTAACTTCACCCCCGCACGGCTTACTATAATTAAAAATCGGTCAAACGATCAACTCAACATCTAGCGCTCAGGGATTTCTTGTCGGCTAATAATTTATTTACTCATACAAATCAACAGATCGTCAGTAAACAATTTCTATAGAGGAGAAATCTGTCGATAATTCCAACTTTTTTTTCATTTTTTCTTTACGAATCACGCAGCGCCTCATTTTAATATGCATTATGACCTGACCTTTCGATGACTGCAATAGTAGAAACAGTCAATCACCGCTCAGTATATGAATCAAAAAGCCCTGCATGATATCAACACCAGACAATGCAAAATGATAGCTTTGGTCATTAAAGTTAAATTCTTGTCCAACTTCATTGCACTAACGAAAATAGACACAAAAACAATATATTTTCCGTCGCCTTCACCCCGAGCAGAATACTGTTGTATATGGTTGTGGCGCGTCTCAGCCATCGTTGTAAATGCAAAATGGATTTTGCAGCTTCTTTTAAGGATTTTGATTTGTTAAAAAGGCATAAAGCTCTAGTCTTTTTCATGTGATATACAAGATCTTCAACTGCTTATGTTGGATATAAGATTTTATGAAAGTTGTTTGATAAATTTCATTCACAACTCGTCTACGACTCATGAATCAAATTTATCAAACTTGTTTCATAAAATCTTATATCCCAACATAACTTGTTAGAGATCCTCTATGTTTTTTGTTTCTCTAAAGTGCATATAGCATTTTACCATGCATATAATACCTAGTTTCTTATTTATGACCGCATAGGGGTCATCTGCCACCATAGATGTGGATACAGTATATGTGGTGGCAAGTAACTAACTCAGACTGCCTGGAAATTGTGTCTGACATTTGCAGAATGAGGCCCCCAGAGGGTGAATTTAGTGATGCTACCACACATAGCAGGCTAGCATCACCAAATTCACCATCTGGGGACCTCAATCTGCTTTATAGGCCTCTATTGCTATCGGAGACCTAGGATCAGAATGAATTTCCCAAGTTGAAGTTGGTGATATGTTCACCCATTAGTCACGTTGATTATGCAGTTTATCTTCTGCAAAAGGGACATAGAAACTGAACCGAAAAAGTAACTAAAAACAATGTTAATTTGCCAAATAGTCTGAGACTATAGATGCTTCCCAGAAGATGAGGCCGAGGCAGAATGAGGTCCCCCAGAGGGGGAATTTGGTGATGCTAGCCTGGTGTGTGGGATAGCATGACTAAATTCACCCTGGTGACCTCATTCTGAAATGTAAGACCCACTATTTCCATGCTTGTCTAACAGTGGTATTCATTAGATTGGACTGTTTTATAAACCAGCAAGTTGATAACTTAAAGGCCCACTTAATTTTCGAACCCCCAGATTACTTTATATAAAATATATGATTTACAAAAAGGTCAATACACATTTTCGAAATATTTTGTCGAGATCTTGACTTACATATCTCGAGATATTTGTCGAGATCTTGTGTCGAAATCTTGAAATATTATTGCAAAAAAAGTGTGTTAACCTTGTAGTAAATCAGACACCATACTTTTGAGTCTCACCTGGATTAAACCACAGGAATTAATTTATAGTCTCATCTTTTAAGTAAAATGCTGGTCTGCACCCATCTAATTAAAAATGCAGCAAATAAACTATCTGGTTTAAATGTTTTAGTTTACACCAAAGACTTCCTGATTTAAATTGTTTATATGGACAGTATTGTCAGAGTGTTTGTCATATACAGAGGCTCAAGGTACAGATCAGGGTGACCCAGCTATTTGAAACTGCAAATAAAATTGTGTTAAAATACTTTAATTTACGGCAACTATTTCTTGATTTAAAAAAAAATTGACATGGATGGTGGTGAGCATATGTCATATCTATTGAAGCTCAGAGTATGTACAAGGGTCATGAAGCTAATTAAAACTGCATATAATTTTTTGTTGGACTAAAATAATTTATTTTGCACCCATAACATCTGCATTCAAAAGTTTTTTCTCGATGGCCTCCACTTGAACTTGCCTCTTCTTAGCACTGTGATGTAATTTTGCATTCTCTTTACTCCTGTAGTTGTATTTAAATAGTTCTGGCTCACGATCACAGATTTCGTGATAAACATGACACAGTTGACCAATTTCAGGGATAGACACCATGAAAGGTCGAAGTTCAGGGTTTATTCCAGTTGAATCAAACATCTCATCGGCTAAATGATCCTTGTCTGGTGGAAACAGTGTCCTGGGAAATATAGATTGGAAAAAGTTAAACTGACATGGCCAGTTTGAACCGAAATTTTGTGTACACATAATAAGGTAAGAGGTACGTCAAAACATACCTACATGGAAAATTTCCGAACAAGTTTGTTGATATAGCACTGAAAATACATAACACAATATACCTTTTCCGGACAGTCACGCGTTATTTCGTTTCCAGAATTTCAATGAATACAAATGACGCAATATTTGTTAAGGGCCCGATGTTTGTGTTTGATATTGAATTTTTTATGACTTCAATGTGTTATTCTGGGACATAATATAGTACAGGTATATCTCAACCAATTTCGATACCAGAAAAAATAAAAAAGCAAATATTATAAGGTGTATTTTGGAGCGCAAACGCCATGTAGCTTTAATGTTATGGCAGCCTTAACTTCACAAATCCCTTCTCCATATGTAGTGTAGATCAATGTTGATTAGGGAATCTAATGAAGATGCTAGCAGTTTATGTTGTGTAAGAATGACGAGACAGTGAGTTAAATTTCCCTGGGGGGGGGGGTGGGATCAGTTCAGTTGAAGTTAAGTACGTAATCAGAATAGTATTTGTACACTATTCTTGGTATAGGTAAGACACTATATTAAAAGAGGTGTATTGGTGAAAAAGCAGATATTTCCATAAGCCTTATGAAACTGTTATGAAAATATTAGAATATCACTGCATGTATCTGACACATTATCAGTCACCAAGTTTAGGGGGCCAACCTGAACTTGGCATTGACATGCAATTATATTCAGTTCAACTGGGAATCTGCCTGGAAAGTGATGAATGGACTGCAGCACCAATGACCTTGTCATTGGTTGAGCTGCACAGGTTTTTGCATTCTGATATATATCTCGGTCAATGAGAATTGCATCATGCTGGTAAAATAGAAAGCCGATATTTCCATAAGCCTAATGAAACTATTAACATTACAATATCAAGGTATCTGACACATTAATGACATTGTGAGCAACCACATTTAGGGTGGCTAATCTGAACCAGTCATTGATATAATATTGAGTGTCATAGCCGCAATATAATGACACGTAATTTTCTATGCATAGAACTTTATATCCCACTGAAAGATTTATCTACGTCTACTTTTACCGCACCCAAATGGTCGCGAACCTGACTATAATATTGAGACATAAATTGGATGAATCTGGTAATGTATCGCCATTAATAATAGCTATCATCTCTACCTTCATGACAAATCATGCCATGAATCTATACTCTGGCTACGCACATAGAGATTATATTCCAACCATTCAAAACATGGGAACTTTTTGATGTTGTGACATGTTTTGATAGGGAACTCTAGAACAATGAACATACAATGAAGGGAATATATAACATAATTCTGTTTTAATACTTGTTCCGTAACAATCTATTTCACAGTAGGGGTGGTCCCAGCTCAAGATTTTTACTCGATATCGCACTAAACATTGAATTATTTCTGGGGTGATATCGCACTAAACATTGAATTATTTCTGGGGTGGGGGGGGGGGGGGGGGGGGGCAGAGAAATTCCATATTGTATGCAATGCAAATCAAAATTGGCTCAATGAAGTCACCTAAATCTTGAGCAGAGACCTTCACCTATTGTGAAATAATTATTATTAAATGGTACATCAAAAAGTTTCCAGGTGTTGAACTGGTGGAGTATGATCTCTAAGGACGTAGCCAGAGTAGAGATTCATGACATGATCTACTATTATATCTACCTTCACGACACACTGAGAGTTAATGCCTGGAGGTGACATCTAAACTGAGCAATACTCTGTATTGATTGCACCTCGTATCTAATGCAATTATGTGCATCGGGCAGAAAAATAAACACGTTCCCATGAGGACAGACAAATAATCATTTTAATTGTCCTATCAACCTACAGGTGTTTATAGCATGTACGCTAAACTCCACGACACCTCAAATATATCAATAAGATGGTGCACATATTACATGCCTCATTTACTTAAATAATGTAGCATAATTATGAACAACAAGATGGTTCACCTCTTTAATGAGATCTGTGGCCAATATCATAAAACTTTTAATTTACAATTGAAGAACTATAATCGTCAATACTTCATGTCACATGTGCTTTCTTATGATGTGATTCTTATTAGTAGTAATTTATTGTACGCTCAACAATGGATAAACAAAGAAGAAATCGCTAGCAGTGAAGATATAGAAAATTACACTTTCATTGTAACTTTGATGTTACGAATGAATTTTTTGAATAACTATCATCGACTTGGAAAAGTGTTAACTAAACCATATTTAGTAATATTAGTGTAATTCTATTATGAACTATTAGATTTTAATGTGACCCGGTTATAATGGGTATATTTAATGGATGGCCATGCATGGGAATATAATTTCTTTGTGGTGATTTTTGAAATACAACAGTGATAATCAGCTCTTTCGTGGCTCGAATCAACAGAACTCACATACTATCTAAGGTGGCAGAGAGATGGTCTATTTCATGAAAAAAATTAATTTCCTATAGGATAAAAACTCATCAATGATTATTCTTTACTCTGAAATTGCATGTGAAACACATTCCACCCCAAAAAAATTAAACAGTTATTTGACCATAAAAGATATTTTAACAATGTATTGCCTTATTGCCAGTTTGTAAATCCAGGTTCATGTTTTTGATTAGAATAAAAATTATGAAAAAAAAAAAAAACTCATCATTGATGCTTTAGTATAGAAAGGGTTAAAGAAAATCAAAACATCATGAAACATGAAGCCACCATTGCAAAGAGTCTTAAATGAAAATGAGTTGAATTAACGTTGATGAACAACGCAATAATAAAAATATGTATATGAAACTAATGATGCAAATGTATAGATAAGAATATGAAACAGATAAAAGGACGGACATTATGATGCTCCTTGCAGTTTTTAATTATGTTGCTCATCAACGATTTGCCAGGGCTTGTTGTAAATACTCAGTCCAACTATAGTTTATTAAAGCCCCACTTAATTTTTGAGTCAGTGATTATTTTGTTTATAGTGCCTTGATATATGGTTTTAATAACAATCTATGCCATAAAATATGATTAAAATACTATTTGAAACGTCTGTGTCTCAGAAGATGCCCATAGAGAAATAGAAAAAAGCTGAAATCATAGGAAAATAACCCTCCCCCTTTTGGCTCCCAGAATGTACCAGAATTCAAACTAAAAATGTAATTTCAGTTGAAGCGGAATAACTGTATCTTTAAGATTTAGAGTTATTCCCCCACAATTGAAAATATTACAATTTGAACTACAATCCAGATGGAAAAATCATGTCAGTAACTCAACAAAAACAACATGCTCACAGTTTATTACACCGGATTAGTTGATAATTCAATGTTTTGGAGCTTCCTCTTTCAAATGGTATATAATATGGCATATATTTTACATAATGTGAATTGGGGGGTTCGATAATTAAGTGGGCCTTTAAGGAACAGGTAGTGTTCCCCAGTGCAGTTGTAATACCCAGCATTCAACGTACAAGAATCGCACTGTCATGATATTACTAAATTGATACTTAGTGGAGGCTTTCTAACATCTAGACAATATAACAAATGTCACTACTTTTCATTACTAAACCAGCACTTTAATAAAAAGCCTGGACATTTTAATAGCCAAATTGAGTCCCTATCATTGTCTAAGAACTCACATGATACCAATCTATGATACCTCTAATGATACACTCCGAATATTACAACCAGATGACAATGTGAGCCATGTCACTGTCCATTAACCCTTTGAGTGACAGGTCGATTTTTGTATCAACCCATATACCCTGTGCCAATGCATTCTCTTATATATGCGAGTCGACCATAGGTCGCCTCGCATATATAAGAGAATGCATTGGCCTAACAATTATTTATTTTTTTTACAATTTTTTACAATTTTAATAATTTATTCTTATATTCTTTAACAGACTTATTTTGTAGGTTTAGGGCCAATGAGATCGGCCCCTGGCACTCAAAGGGTTAAACAGGTCACTGTGACAATTAAAAATCTAGAAACTACTCGCTGGTCTTCGTCATTCAATGGCTACCCACAACGTGAAGTCCTAATCTACCACACTATAAACCTGAGGTAAATGAACCCAGTCTGGTGGTCAGTATAGTTCTCAAGAAAAAAGTTTAGACCATACAAAAATATGACCTCTGACTCAAAACAGATTACCACAGTTCATATTAAAGACAGTAAAGTAGCCCCCAATAAAATGATTTCACACATTACAATGTTTTAAAAGTAGCTTGGAAGCTAAATTCAATAACATTCAATGTTAATCTTCTAAGCGCACTGTGGCCCCTAAAATTCAATCAACCATGACAGCATGAACAGATTGGAAATGATGGCTCATGGCAATAATCCACACAAAGTATTAACAACATCTGCCTTCTTGGACTGGAGAAAGTGATTTTTTTTTAAGTAATTATTGTATTTAGAGTTAACTGACCCTTTTATTGCCTCCTGTCCAGGACCCCACTGAAGCCCCTAATACGATAAACTGAATATAGCCCTTTTCTAAATTCTCTATAGTACTCAATAGATTTTTTCATACATAGAAAAGCATTGATTTCTGTTCTCGAGATGAAATCCATGAAAACCCCATAGCCCTCAAAGTTAAGATTCTGACCCCTCAGTGGCCTCTAAAATTCACTCAACCATGAACAAATTAGAAACTATTTCTTATGGAAATGTTCCATACCATATAATTAATAACGAAACCTGCCCAGTGAGACTGCAGAAGAATTTTGATTTATTGAAAATAGTGCTATCTGACCCTAACCCAGACCCTTTGTTGCCTCCCATCGGAGACCCCTAAAGCCCCAACATGAAACCAGAGTAAACAAGCATAATCAAAATGCTGGAGGAATCACATTTGCTTCCGGTGACTAATACCTGTAAATGTGGGGGGGGGGGGGGTGCTAAAAATAACTACATTTCATTAAACCACTAAGATAACTCTGCAGGTGATAATATTCTCTTATATTTCACAGTGGGAAGCCTGTATTACTTGAGCTACCATCAGGAATCCTCAAATCTGGATAATATAATTATAAGTTGATAAAGGGCCATATCAGATTAAAAATGTTTGAGTTATCGCAGCATTCATGAATTTTAAGTCGAAAAAGGGACATAACTCTGTTAACACGTTCACTGCCAATGCCCATTAAATTACATGCAAAAAGTATGAGATAACTTGTAGTCGGCATTGAACGTGTTAAGAGAAATCAGATCGAACCCATATTCGGACTCATTCTGTATTTTGGGCTGAGAAACTCACATACCAAATTTTGTTCCGATCAGCTAAAAAACGTTTTGAGTTATCGCAGCATGCATGAATTTTAAAGTCGAAAAAGGGCCATAACTGCATAAAAAAAAACTTGGATCAAACCCCTATTTGAACTCCCTCTGTATTTTGGGCTGAGAACATTCGGTTTATAGGGCACTACTTATTTCATCATTAACTTTGCATTGGCAACACGCAAGTCAATCTAGATTATTTTCTTGGTATTCAAAACAAAAGATCTCTTCTGGCAAATACCGCAATGACTAATATATTAAAGGTACTCAATCCGATCAGACGGTCCCTATATCATCAAGATACAACAACACTTCTTCAATATATGCTTTATTTTTTTTATTGGAATCGATTATTTGAAACAAAATAATGCTAACCACTGTCAACTATGGTATCAAATTTCCCAAAACGTGTTATTTATCAACATTTTGTTCAAAGAAATATGGCCATATTATCACTTGAGTATCACAAAATTTTGTCGTATTACCACTTGATTTTAGAGTTATCCATCTTCATCTGCAATTTTGTCCGAGAACGTCCGTTTGACAACGTTTTTTGGGCCACAAATAATTGCGATCTCGAGAAATAACAAACTTCAAAAAATCGATATCTGATCACTCTGAGCTTTGATGGGTGGGTTCCTCCACTCGAATCAAATATTTGTTACCCCCGAAGCCAAAGAAATAGTAATTTGGGAGCGTTAATTCAGATAATGCATCTTTAACACCTTGAGACACAAATCTTTTAGTTGATAGACACAAATATGGTAGCACTCAGACATGTTGATATTTATTATTTGATCAACAGAAATCAATATCATTCGATTCACCAAGTGATTACCTTGAGGGCCTTTATGTATTAGGCATGTGATGACAACTAGGTTGTCCAGGTAGCAGATAAGCTCAGACAGTGCGACACAACATCTCCAACTCAGTTCCCACATGTGGTTAAGTGGTCCTGCTAATTTGCTATGATGTTGGTGGGTCCTGCTGAATTGCTCTGATGCTGGTAAAGCAAACTGGTGCTTTTTAAGACAACTTAGCATTATTTTTTTCTAAAGTTGTCATTTTCGCGGTGTTTGGCTAATCTAAACAAAGACAGGCAGTGTATCTTACTCGTATTTAAATTTGCACAATACTATTTTTCGTGCCTATGCAGTACACCTACATGTATATTTACATTCGGTCAACCAATATAAAAAATAGTTAGCCATTACTCAATGCCAAGAGACGTACAAATCATGTTAACGTCAACGATGTTGAAATGCTTGTAAGAAATACCCCTATTCTAGATCGCATGTACATGAAAGCACGCCCACTTATTCACCATTCTGGAATTACACCGTGACCATATTCGGCCTGAGTTAGTTATGTCATCACAATCCGCGGCCAGTTGCCTTCCTGGTGGTGGTTTTCTGTTTCCAAGTTCAATTCATTGATGTCCATGCAGTCCATAACTATTTCAATATCAGAATAATTATTTGGATCATATATAAACACCGATGTAAATCCGCTGTGGTCGGGTTTATTATACACATGCATCTTCAGAAATGAATAAGAAATGAAACTGTCCACGTCATTACAACAATATTTCTGTCGGTTTTGAATTCGCGCAGATAGGTGCACGAATTTAAAAGTGCGCAAATTCAAAATGAGTGAAAAATAGTACTGGGCGATTTTAAATACGAGTAAGGTATGTATGAAACATTGAATAACCAATAAATTTAAACAAATATTTCAACGATGACTGCGCCGGTGCTTGCAAAACAACAGGAATACCAATCTTGATCACGGTCAGTTTGCAACAACCAATTAACACCCCTTTTATTAAAATATTTTATAACATATATTTTTGAATGTTTTATACACATAAGCTTTTCCTCGATTCATTCAGCTTAGCCAAACACCGTGACAATGACATCTTGAGATAAAATAACTACTTTTTCTTAGCAGCATCTGTTTGCCCTACCAGCAACATAGCTGTTCACAGGACCCACCAACATCATAGCAAAATAGCAGGACCACTTAACCAGGGGTGGTTCCATAGCAACAAACAACATAGTAAAAACATCTCAGAACATTACAGTCTGCATCAAGGCAAGAAAACCAAGCTTTATTCCGTACACAAAACATGATGTGTTCCACCACTCAGTTAAATATACAGCAAACACAAAACTTTCATTACACGGTTTGTGATCTATTGATTATAAATCAGAATGTGTTTGGTTTGGTGATGCGTGTTGGATAATGTCTGGCACACCCAATATTATTGAAATATGGAGTTATTACATCAAAAACAATTCATATTCCACTTCCTTGGGTGGGAAATAATTGATTTAGTTTCAGGTGATTATATATACAGTTATGCCCTAAATAATCAAGTCCTTAACCACAGCAGAATTATGGGTAACTTTTCAGGATTTAGTCGGAAATATGGATTGTTGCCATTCATCGGAAAGCTCTCAGTGGGAGCTTTCTGATGAATGGCAACAAGCCATATTTCCGACTAAATCCTGAAAAGTTCCCCATAATTCTGCTGTGGTTAAGGAGTCGATTATTTAGGGCATTACTGTGTATAGTGTGTTTTCTAGTGGGTTTTGTACATTGTACATGGTAAACTCATCCAACAGGAATCTGGATGTCTGTTAAAGGTTTATGGTCCCATCAATTAGTTAACCCCTTTCTGTACTAAATGGATTCTACCATTTAGTTATAAAAGTATATATTGGAATGGTCTATTATTCATTTAGAGGGGTGTTCAGGTAGTAATACAAGCAGATGACAGGCAGAAAAACAGATAATGCAAAAGCAGAATGTTTCATATTTGTTGGAGGGAAATGTTCAGATATAAAGCTATGGTCATTTGTTGAACTTATTATATGAACATTTCCTAAGGGAACTTAACTCATCAATGAGTATTTAGTATTGAAAGAGTTAACCCTTTGGCGAGTAGAACGACATATATGTCGACTATCGGTTGAGGAGTAGAACGACATGTATGTCGTTTCAGGAAGTGTTATTTTATGTAGACATAACTTCAATAAATCATCTGATTTATAAATGATTTGTATAGGAGTTATTTTTATTACATCTCAATTCGGGACACAACAATCGGCGATAAACGATTTCACCATCTGGCATCATTGCATTTAATTAATATATATGAATGACGGTGTGTTCGTAGAAATAACTACTTTGAGCAAGATTGTTCTCCATTTCTATGTGCTCACCCTGCCGGAGTGTTTCACATCACTTTAATATGTTGGAATATGCTAAATAGTAATTGCTGAAAAGAACCAGGCTGATATAATTTTGTTTCATATTATTAAAAAAAGAAAAAATCTTGACTCTTATATAAAAATAAAAGGCCGTCCGGTCACAGTGTCCCCCGAAAAAGTGGCTTCATTGGGGGCATCAGCTTTTCTGAAAAAAATAACAAGGACCCTAAATCCGAAGCAACCAGACAAAAATGGGTGGATCGTACCCATATTCGAACTTGATCTGTATTTCGAGCTGATAAACTCATATACCAAATTTGATTCAGTTACCAGTAATATAATGTCCCAAATGTATAAGTGCAATCGATTATAATAACACACGTTAACAAAAAATGCATTGACCCGAACTTGTTAATAATTATTGCTGTGACGTTGACGCTAACTTTACTCATGACGTCATGTATATGACGTTACCGATACTCTCCAAAGGATTAAAGAATATAAACTGTCAATGAGTTTGAAGCTCAAGTTGATATTAACAAGGAAATGCTCACGTTGTAACATTATTGAAGATGAAGAGCATTTCTTATTATTTTGTCAGAAACACACTGAACATAGAGCACTCCTTTTGAATAAGCTGGGATTAACCAGATTTTATTTTTCTTCAAGATCAACAGATGCAGGTCGAACAATTAAAAGAATTTTAAACCCGAATAATGCAAAAGACACGAAGTTGATATGTGACTTCATAAAAGCATGCATGGAATGAGATAACCTACTCCTCAATACCATCAATTCAAGGAAAAACACTTTTTTTCTTTTCTTCAACAAACATACATATATATGTAACAATTGTTCTTTTTGTTTTGTTTTTGTAATATATGTTCTAGCAGAAACCAAAATTTATTGGTATTGCTGAATAAAACTTGAAACTTGAACTTGAAACAAGATTCCTGTGGGACTTGTTCATTCACAAATAAAATACATGATTCCTATAATTCACCGTCACTGAATTTATTTGTTAACTAGCTGATGTGCCCGATTTCGTCCGGGCTATTTAGGGATTTCTTTGTGATCGCCTCCGTCTGGGCAGAATATACAGCGTCTGGACTTGTTTGTGGACTTTGCAAAATCGAACAACTTTGAAAAGTATTAGGAGAAAGAAAACAACTATTATTCGATTTGTCCTGAAACATGCCTATATGAGCGTATATCTGTGAGGTCAAGGTCAAGGACATGGTCGCACGTGAAACTGGACCCGCCCATATCCTTCCCGGAATCAAAGTAGGCCTACAAACCAAATATGAGTCGGATCGGTGGAGCATTTTCTGAGTCTATAACAAATATACATACATACATTTACAAAGATAGATAGAAGTTCCAAAATATAAATAAAATATCTATTGGTCAGTTCATTTCATTTTGTTTTTGGAATTTTAACAAGATGATTTTGGTGTCCCTCCAATTATCCAAACTATTGGGAATAAATGCCCAGAAAAAAATCAATATCAAACAAAACAGTGTCTTTCATGTACAGTAATGCCCCAAATAATCCACTCCTTAACCACAGCAGAATTATGGGTAACTTTTCAGGATTTAGTCAGAAATATGGCTTGTTGCCATTCATCGGAAAGCTCTCGGTGAGAGAAAAGTTACCCATAATTCTGCTGTGGTTAAGGAGTTGATTATTTAGATCATTACTGTAATACATCTTATTATGCTGTGGTTAAGGAGTTGATTATTTAGGGCATTACTGTAATACATCTTATTATGCTGTGGTTAAGGAGTTGATTATTTAGGGCATTACTGTAATTTATCTACAATTTCCTACGAAATTCCCTGATACAATTGGCGATAATGCATTGGCGATAAAAACATCTGTATCGTTACTGCAGTTGCGATACAAGGCGCTCGTGACGTCGTTGACTGGTTCAAAATCATGAATGAACTGACGTCACATCAATCGCGTGAAAAATCAAAACGACATTCCAACGTATATTCTTGCGTACTATAAACAAATAGTTCCAAGGTTTTAACATTATTTGATTGACTACCATCATGGGTATTATGGTATAACATATCACAAAGTAACTAATAGGTATTTGTTCAGTATTTATTATAAGTGTAAGAGATTGTGTCCATTGAATACAATTTCCGTTAACTTGCAGGTTGTGAGAATTTAGCAAAGCGAGCTAATCGCGTGACACAGATACCTTTGCAGGTTGGGAGAATTTACTCAAGAAAGCTAATCGTCAGACACAAATTCAACAGTTTTGGCATTTAAGAAACCCCTAAAATGTAATTTGTGCGGTGGATTCTGTCACACCAATGGTAGATAAATGTGTTATATACACACTGTGTTTGTAACGATTCATGTATCGCGACTCGGCTAGTTTTCGTGGCCATATAGCGACTCGGCGACCAAGGTCGCCTCGTCGCTATATGGCCACGAAAACTACCCGAGTCGCGATACATGAATCGATACAAATACATTGTGTATATAACACATATACATCTTATTATGCTGTGGTTAAGGAGTTGATTATTTAGGGCATTACTGTAATACATCTTATTATGCTGTGATTAAGGAGTTGATTATTTAGGGCATTACTATAATACATCTTATTATGCTGTGGTTAAGGAGTTGATTATTTAGGGCATTACTGTAATACATCTTATTATGCTGTGGTTAAGGAGTTGATTATTTAGGGCATTACTGTAATACATCTTATTATGCTGTGGTTAAGGAGTTGATTATTTAGGGCATTACTGTAATACATCTTATTATGCTGTGGTTAAGGAGTTGATTATTTAGGGCATTACTGTAATACATCTTATTATGCTGTGGTTAAGGAGTTGATTATTTAGGGCATTACTGTAATACATCTTATTATGCTGTGGTTAAGGAGTTGATTATTTAGGGCATTACTGTAATACATCTTATTATGCTGTGGTTAAGGAGTTGATTATTTAGGGCATTACTGTAATACATCTTATTATGCTGTGGTTAAGGAGTTGATTATTTAGGGCATTACTGTAATACATCTTATTATGCTGTGGTTAAGGAGTTGATTATTTAGGGCATTACTGTAATACATCTTATTATGCTGTGGTTAAGGAGTTGATTATTTAGGGCATTACTGTATTGGAGACTCACATATATATAAGAGAATGCACTGGCATAGGAACTTTATTGTTGCACCCGAGCCGCTCCCGTCATGAAAAGTTTAAGTGTCAACATAAAAAGTAAAATAGGTTTTGTAAATATTAGCCTGGAATCATGATTAGATCTTTATGTTATCATCCAAACAACAACCTGATCAGTAAATTCTAAGTTGAAAAGAGCATAATGACATCAAAAATGTTTGACTGGACCCAAATTCAAACTTAACTGTATGCCAAATTTCATAGAATTCTGTCAGGCTTTTAGATTAACGTAATTTGTGTACATCAGGGCCAACCCATAGCTCGGCCTGATAGGATGATAAAATTTAAATAAAAAAATATTTGAAATCATTGCATTTGATTTTTGAGAACGATCGATTCCAGGATAATTTTTTATGTTGCTATCAATGGGGAAAATTCCAATCTCATGTTTATTCTGGGCACACTTCTATATCAGGGCCTGGAACCTACGTCACCGGAAGGGTAACCCTACATCAAAATAACTGTAAATAAAGTTCGACTCGCTACTTCGACATCGTTTTTTAAATAAATACATTCGATTTCGATGTAGTATTATAAGCAAATGAGCTATGCCACCTGCAAATCTCGACAAATACAGAAACCGAAAATCGGAAAGAATTGCTTATAATGAGAATTTCACGTCCGCAATTCAAAATCGCGTCCGATTTCCTATATTCGTGCAGGTGTTAACGCCAACATTTCATGTTCTCGGCGCCCTAAACTCATTTAAAAACCGTATACATTGAGTTTCGGGATATTATAAATGCTAAAATTTGAATCAATAACAAAAAATTAACTTTCCCGTGGTTTGTTTGTAAATTTCTTAAGACACAAAGAATTTTTATGAATTTGTCTATTAATGGTAACGCCCACATCGCGTTAATGCTCACATAATATTGGCCTGTTTCTATAGTCTATGAGTCGTAGAATATGGTAACCAGATTTTCATTACTTGAAAGTATTTTGAGTACGAAGTAATGTTATGGATGGCAGATTAGCCGGAATACGAAAATCCAAATTGTTGTTGTAGAATAATTTGTGTAGTTTTCAAACAAATGTATCAAATAAATGTTAAATTATATGTATACCACTCACATATACTCATAAATTTAAGTTATGGTATAGTCACCACTCAGTAAGTCTGAAGGGGTCACTCTCACCAAAAAAGTGCTGAGGGGTACACAGAGTTTGAAAATGTGCTGAAGGGTACACAGGATTTGTGATCAGCACGAACACCATTACTTAAATTGTGTTTATGAAAGTCTGGCGCCCATTAGCAGTTTGTTTTCAGTATATTTTAATATTCATTGGAATGTAAACAATTATTCTCTAACAGAAATCATGGCAGATACGAAAACTTAATGCCTTTAGAACGACATTTCAAACCCTGTGTACCCTTCAGCACATTTGAAAATCCTGTGTACCCTTCAGCACTTTTTTATGTGAGAGTGACCCCTTCAGCCTCAGTAAGTGGCTTGAGTTTACACCCTGTATCAATATAATTGTTTACACGATCATTAGTGCCACGCGTTGCTCAATCCACTATCCGTGAAATAATTTGATTACGTCTTGTACACGTAAATTCGTAACTTATTTTATGGCTCCAGTCATAAATTAAATATGTATCAAATTATTAAAGCACTCAATCCGATTATGCACCCCTCAATTACTATTTATTTGGCTTCGGGGGTAAATAATATTTTATTCGAGTCGAGGAACCCACCAATCAAAGCTCAGAATGGTCAGATATCGATTTTTTAAATCTAGTATTTTTCACCACCTGGAATATTTAGTGGCCCAGTAAAAGTCGACGAGAAGACTGCCTCAGACCAAATTTGTGGATGTAGATGGTTAACTCGAAAATCAAGTAGCTTTTTTGTCAGATATTTGACAAACCGACAAAATGTTGATAAATAACAGGTTTAGGTCAATTTTATACTATATTTGACTGTGGTTAGCATTAGTTTTGGTTATTTAACCGATTTAACTGAAGCGGGCATTTCAAAAAATATTTGTTGTTGAAATCTGATGATATGGGGGACCATCGAATCGGATTGATTAGCTTTAACTTTGATTTTAGGATAACCACTGTGTATGGACGGAAGTGAACGCTGATACGCGGTAATCTGAATAAATAAAAGTCGCTCGCCTCAGCTTGACTAAGGTACGTATATTTTCGTCTTTCCCTCCAATTGTGTCAAAATCCCAGCCAGGGTGCCAGCCTGCCTCGATGAGGGGTATGTTTCGCTACATTTTCGTACTAATTTCGTTTCAGTGCCGTGTGTAGTTCTTTAGTTTTCACTCCAATATACACAAATGTTTAAGTGTAAGGCATTTTACATGGTGTAATCGAATGTTTACTGTGCGTTCAATACAAATAATTAAAAAATTACCTGGCGTTCAATGTTTTTTTGACAGATATTACCTGGCGTTCAATTGTGTTGGATCACCACGATTTTAAATCTGGCTCGTATGTCGAGAAAACACAGCAAACAGGGGACAAACGCTAAGCGTGGCTTTCAATGGGATATTAAGGCATCCAAAACATGTCTTTGTTACAAAATAAGACATGGTATAGTTGGGAAAATGTGCTTTTGATCGTAGACGTGACATGTTTTTAGCATGAAAATAGGAGGTTTAACCTTGATTTACTAGAGAACTACACACGGCACTGAAACGAAATTAGTACGAAAATGTAGCGAAACATACCCCTCATCGAGGCAGGCTGGCATCCGGGCTGGGATTTTGACACAATTGGAGGGAAAGACGAAAATATACGTACCGTAGTCAAGCTGAAGCGAGCGATTTTTATTTATTCAGATTACCGCGTATCAGCGTTCACTTCCGTCCATACATAGTGATAACCTATTAACCTGATCGTTTACAGAATACATCTTCGTATCAAATATCAACGAGCGAGTATGAATGGCCGGTTGCCGGCAAAACAAATTTCAATAATAATTAAACACATGTGAATTTAATGCTTCCATAGCAATAATAGAATTCTTCCCTCGCTAAGATCCCCCGATAATTCCCGACCACCAATCGGTGCTAATTAAAATCCCCCGAAGATTCCTGCTAACATCCCCCGGAAACAGTCGAACGGGACTCGGTTGGCTAAGATCCCAGATACAGGAGGAATAACTCTAAATTCACACAACGCAACACAGCTTTTACCTGCATATTTTAACCTTATATATGATGATCTTACCAATAAAACTGGGTTTTAAATATTTATTTTAACATGTATAAATGTGAAAAGGGAGGGATATGAACAGCACAGAAAAGAACACGGCGTTAGAATAACGTTGTGTTAGTCTCTGGGGGAAATCAGCTAGAATTTACTGACTACACCACGACATTCAAAAACTATTTTAGAGTAGGGTTCATAAAAACTGTGTGAAGTGTTTCAGTTTTACGATGTAGTGTAACTACTGTACATGAGAGTGCGAGCTTGTGATTTTAATTAATTTCTTTTAATTAAAAGTTTTTTCTTTTATTAATTTCAGAAACATTTGAATTTGAAACAAAAATTTAATAATACAACTTAAAGCTCCTTCCTGGTTCAACTCAAGCAGTGGCGATATTGCGATTTATTCATTTATCAAACGTTGGTTTATTTTAGCCTATAATTATATATGATGCATCAACCAGAATGACATTTTGTTCTTATTCCCTATAATAATATTGATATATAAAGGTCATATACTTACTTATTATTTTATTCATTTATGTCTTGTGATAGTAATTCCGTGAAAAACGTATTAATTAGCCTGCCACAAATGAAGCAGTCTACTTTTTAGCCGATGTATACCGATTCACCTCGGCAATATTCGGGGGATCTTGGCAAGGGAAGAATTATACTCTTGCGCTTCCATAAGTTCCATTAACTATAAAGGCATACACTACTCACTAGTCCTAAAACTAATTGTGATAATCGGCAAGTGAAAGAAAGAATTCAGCCAAATTGCCGATTTTGGAATCAAATGTTGATTATATGTAGGCGTTACCATTTATGTCACAATTCCAGTATTAAAAGCCAATGTAGGCGTTACCATTTCAAAACTCTGAAACATGCCTCGAAAATTGGTGACGGAAACCACCCGAACGCGATAATCTTTACAACCGTTACATATATATCTCGGTATAGATGACTGTGAGCTAGCAAACAATGTTTTACAGCTCATAAGCAATGATTTTTTTAGTGGTTTATGTACATAGTTTGCAAAAACGATAAATACTCACTTCGAGTCGCACCGAGCAGCCGCCATTTTTCGGTGAAAAACTTTGTTTTATGACGTAGGTTCCAGGCCCTGTATATTTTGGGCACAGCACTTGCCAACTTGAATTTGGGGGAACATAAAGGGCCTGATTCTGCAAACAATATTCTTCAAGTTAACATCTGGACAACACATGTTTCGAACAGACAGACAGATGGACGGAGAAACACCGCTTATTTCTCTGGAAATTTTGTTTGGGGGAATCGCTGCCTATTTAGTGACACGTTAACATGCATTTCAACTTGCCTGTGTAATAAATTGCAATGAGTGCAAGCCTTGAAATAGTGTCTGTCATTTGCAGAATGAGGTCCCCAGAGGGTGAATTTAGTGATGCTACCCCGCATAGCGGGCTAGCATCACCAAATTCTCCCTCTGGGGACCTCATTCTGCTGAGGTGTAAGCAGAATGAGGTCCCCAGAGGGTGAATTTGGTGATGCTAGCCCACTATGCGGGGTAGCATCACTAAATTCACCCTCTGGGGACCTCATTCTGCAAATGACAGACACACTATTTCAAGGCTTGAATGAGTGAGCCGAAAACCAGGGCCCAGTACTAAGAGAATGCACTGGCTTACAAGGTCAAGGTGACAAGAGGTTGGTGAAAATTGAAATATGAGCAGCTCGGAAACCAAGTTGTGAAAAATGAAAGTGTCAATGACACTGTAGCTCAACTTATGTAGGAGAATAATTTAATGGTTGACAGTCAATGGAGGAATAGGAAAGGTGCTAATTGAAATGTCTAACCTGTGCCAAAGGATTTAGTCATGCAAAGAGTAAAATCCAAGATAGCTGCTGGTGGCCATGTTTTTTGGCTTAATAACCCCAAAAGGACTCGTTCCCATCTACATGTCATTGTTAACATCCGTGACAAATTTCATGAAGACCTGACCAAAGCTAAGACCTGTAGACCGCGCCGAAGAATTTAGTCATGCAAAGAGTAAAATCCAAGATGGCTGCTGGCGGCCATGTTTTTTGGCCGAACGACCCCAAAATGACTCGTTCCCATCTACATGTCATTGTTAACATCCATGACAAATTTCATGAAGATCGACCAAAGATCGATACTCAACATTGGTGGAACATAAATATTTTTTGGCCGAACGACCCCAAAATGACTCGTTCCCATCTACATGTCAATATTAACATCCATGACAAATTTCATGATGATCAGACAAGCAGTACGACCTGTAGCCCGCGCCAATGGATTGAATTTTGAAATCCAAGATGGCCGCCAGCGGCCATGTTTTTTGGACGCATAACCCCAAAATGACTCGTTTCCCCATCTACATGTCAATGTCAACATTCATGACAAATTTCATAAAGATCAGACAAAAGGTACGACCTGTAGCCCGCGCCAAAGAAATTAGTCATGCAAAGAGTAATTCCAAGATGGCTGCTGGTGGCCATGTTTTTGGCCGAATGACCCCAAAACGACTCGTTCCCATTTACATATCATTGTTAACATCCATGACAAATTTCATGAAGATCTGACCAAAGCTACGACTTGTAGCCCGCGCCAAAGGATTTAGTCATGCAAAGAGTAAAATCCAAGATGGCTGCTGACGGCCATGTTTTTTGGCCGAACGACCCCAGAATGACTCGTTCCCATCTACATGTCAATATTAACATCCATGACAAATTTCATGATGATCGGACAAGCAGTACGACCTGTAGCCCGCGCCAATGGATTGAATTTTGAAATCCAAGATGGCTGCCAGCGGCCATGTTTTTGGGCCGCATAACCCCAAAATGACTCGTTTCCCCATCTACATGTCAATGTCAACATTCATGACAAATTTCATAAAGATCAGACAAAAGGTATGACCTGTAGCCCGCGCCAAAGAAATTAGTCATGCAAAGAGTAATTCCAAGATGGCTGCTGGCGGCCATGTTTTTTGGCCGAATGACCCCAAAACGACTTGTTCCCATCTACATGTCATTGTTAACATGCATGACAAATTTCATGAAGATCTGACCAAAGCTACGACTTGTATCCCGCGCCAAAGGATTTAGTCATGCAAAGAGTAAAATCCAAGATGGCTGCTGACGGCAATCTTTTTTGGCCGAACGACCCCAGAATGACTCGTTCCCATCTACATGTCAATATTAACATCCATGACAAATTTCATGATGATCGGACAAGCAGTACGACCTGTAGCCCGCGCCAATGGATTGAATTTTGAAATCCAAGATGGCAGCCAGCAGCCATGTTTTTTGGCCGAATAACCCCAAAATGACTCGTTCCCATCTACATGTCAATGTCAACATTCATGACAAATTTCATAAAGATCAGACAAAAGGTACGACCTGTAGCCCGCGCCAAAGAAATTAGTCATGCAAAGAGTAATTCCAAGATGGCTGCTGGTGGCCATGTTTTTTTGGCCGAATGACCCCAAAACGACTTGTTCCCATCTACATGTCATTGTTAACATGCATGACAAATTTCATGAAGATCTGACCAAAGCTACGACTTGTAGCCCGCGCCAAAGGATTTAGTCATGCAAAGAGTAAAATCCAAGATGGCTGCTGACGGCCATCTTTTTTGGCCGAACAACCCCAGAATGACTCGTTCCCATCTACATGTAAATATTAACATCCATGACAAATTTCATGATGATCGGACAAGCAGTACGACCTGTAGCCCGGCCAATGGATTGAATTTTGAAATCCAAGATGGCCACCAGCGGCCATGTTTTTTGGCCAAATAACCCCAAAATGACGCGTTCCCATCTACATGTCAATGTCAACATTCATGACAAATTTCATAAAGATCAGACAAAAGGTACGACCTGTACCCCCGCGCCAAAGGATTTAGTCATGCAAAGAGTAAAATTCAAGATGGCTGCTGGCGGCCATGTTTTTCGGCCGAATGACCCCAAAACGACTCGTTCCCATCTACATGTCAGTGTTAACATCCATGACAAATTTCATGAACTTCCGACCAACGCAACGACCTGTAGCCCGCGCCAAAGGATTTAGTCATGCAAAGAGTAAAATCCAAGATGGCTGCTGACGGCCATGTTTTTTGGCCGAACGACCCCAAAATGACTCGTTCCCATCTACATGTCAATATTAACATTCATGACAAATTTCATGATGATCAGACAAACAGTACGACCTGTAACCCGTGCCAATGGATTGAATTTTGAAATCCAAGATGACCGCCAGCGGCCATGTTTTTTGGCCGAATAACCCCAAAATGACTCGTTCCCATCTACATGTCAATGTCAACATTCATGACAAATTTCATAAAGATCAGACAAAAGGTACGACCTGTAGCCCGCGCCAAAGAAATTAGTCATGCAAAGAGTAATTCCAAGATGGCTGCTGGCGGCCATGTTTTTTGGCCGAATGACCCCAAAACGACTTGTTCCATCTACATGTCATTGTTAACATGCATGACAAATTTCATGAAGATCTGACCAAAGCTACGACTTGTAGCCCGCGCCAAAGGATTTAGTCATGCAAAGAGTAAAATCCAAGATGGCTGCTGACGGCCATCTTTTTTGGCCGAACGACCCCAGAATGACTCGTTCCCATCTACATGTCAATATTAACATCCATGACAAATTTCATGATGATCGGACAAGCAGTACGACCTGTAGCCCGCGCCAATGGATTGAATTTTGAAATCCAAGATGGCCACCAGCGGCCATGTTTTTTGGCCAAATAACCCCAAAATGACGCGTTCCCATCTACATGTCAATGTCAACATTCATGACAAATTTCATAAAGATCAGACAAAAGGTACGACCTGTACCCCCGCGCCAAAGGATTTAGTCATGCAAAGAGTAAAATTCAAGATGGCTGCTGGCGGCCATGTTTTTTCGGCCGAACGACCCCAAAATGACTCGTTCCCATCTACATGTCAGTGTTAACATCCATGACAAATTTCATGAACTTCCGACCAACGCAACGACCTGTAGCCCGCGCCAAAGGATTTAGTCATGCAAAGAGTAAAATCCAAGATGGCTGCTGACGGCCATGTTTTTTGGCCAAACGACCCCAAAATGACTCGTTCCCATCTACATGTCAATATTAACATCCATGACAAATTTCATGATGATCAGACAAACAGTACGACCTGTAACCCGTGCCAATGGATTGAATTTTGAAATCCAAGATGACCGCCAGCGGCCATGTTTTTTGGCCGATAACCCCAAAATGACTCGTTCCCATCTACATGTCAATGTCAACATTCATGACAAATTTCATAAAGATCAGACAAAAGGTACGACCTGTAGCCCGCGCCAAAGAAATTAGTCATGCAAAGAGTAATTCCAAGATGGCTGCTGGCGGCCATGTTTTTTGGCCGAATGACCCCAAAACGACTTGTTCCCATCTACATGTCATTGTTAACATCCATGACAAATTTCATGAAGATCTGACCAAAGCTACGACTTGTAGCCCGCGCCAAAGGATTTAGTCATGCAAAGAGTAAAATCCAAGATGGCTGCTGACGGCCATGTTTTTTGGCCGAACGACCCCAGAATGACTCGTTCCCATCTACATGTCAATATTAACATCCATGACAAATTTCATGATGATCGGACAAGCAGTACGACCTGTAGCCCGCGCCAATGGATTGAATTTTGAAATCCAAGATGGCCGCCAGCGGCCATGTTTTTGGGCCGCATAACCCCAAAATGACTCGTTTCCCCATCTACATGTCAATGTCAACATTCATGACAAATTTCATAAAGATCAGACAAAAGGTATGACCTGTAGCCCGCGCCAAAGAAATTAGTCATGCAAAGAGTAATTCCAAGATGGCTGCTGGCGGCCATGTTTTTTGGCCGAATGACCCCAAAACGACTCGTTCCCATCTACATGTCATTGTTAACATCCATGACAAATTTCATGAAGATCTGACCAAAGCTACGACTTGTAGCCCGCGCCAAAGGATTTAGTCATGCAAAGAGTAAAATCCAAGATGGCTGCTGACGGCCATGTTTTTTGGCCGAACGACCCCAGAATGACTCGTTCCCATCTACATGTCAATATTAACATCCATGACAAATTTCATGATGATCGGACAAGCAGTACGACCTGTAGCCCGCGCCAATGGATTGAATTTTGAAATCCAAGATGGCCACCAGCGGCCATGTTTTTTGGCCAAATAACCCCAAAATGACGCGTTCCCATCTACATGTCAATGTCAACATTCATGACAAATTTCATAAAGATCAGACAAAAGGTATGACCTGTACCCCCGCGCCAAAGGATTTAGTCATGCAAAGAGTAAAATTAAAGATGGCTGCTGGCGGCCATGTTTTTCGGCCGAACGACCCCAAAACGACTCGTTCCCATCTACATGTCAGTGTAAACATCCATGACAAATTTCATGAACTTCCGACCAACGCAACGACCTGTAGCCCGCGCCAAAGGATTTAGTCATGCAAAGAGTAAAATCCAAGATGGCTGCTGACGGCCATGTTTTTTGGTCGAACGACCCCAAAATGACTCGTTCCCATCTACATGTCAATATTAACATCCATGACAAATTTCATGATGATCAGACAAACAGTACGACCTGTAACCCGCGCCAATGGATTGAATTTTGAAATCCAAGATGGCCGCCAGCGGCCATGTTTTTTGGCCGAATAACCCCAAAATGACTCGTTCCCATCTACATGTCAATGTCAACATTCATGACAAATTTCATAAAGATCAGACAAAAGGTACGACCTGTAGCCCGCGCCAAAGAAATTAGTCATGCAAAGAGTAATTCCAAGATGGCTGCTGGCGGCCATGTTTTTTGGCCGAATGACCCCAAAACGACTTGTTCCCATCTACATGTCATTGTTAACATCCATGACAAATTTCATGAAGATCTGACCAAAGCTACCACTTGTAGCCCGCGCCAAAGGATTTAGTCATGCAAAGAGTAAAATCCAAGATGGCTGCTGACGGCCATATTTTTTGGCCGAACGACCCCAGAATGACTCGTTCCCATCTACATGTCAATATTAACATCCATGACAAATTTCATGATGATCGGACAAGCAGTACGACCTGTAGCCCGCGCCAATGGATTGAATTTTGAAATCCAAGATGGCTGCCAGCGGCCATGTTTTTGGGCCGCATAACCCCAAAATGACTCGTTTCCCCATCTACATGTCAATGTCAACATTCATGACAAATTTCATAAAGATCAGACAAAAGGTATGACCTGTAGCCCGCGCCAAAGAAATTAGTCATGCAAAGAGTAATTCCAAGATGGCTGCTGGCGGCCATGTTTTTTGGCCGAATGACCCCAAAACGACTCGTTCCCATCTACATGTCATTGTTAACATCCATGACAAATTTCATGAAGATCTGACCAAAGCTACGACTTGTAGCCCGCGCCAAAGGATTTAGTCATGCAAAGAGTAAAATCCAAGATGGCTGCTGACGGCCATGTTTTTTGGCCGAACGACCCCAGAATGACTCGTTCTCATCTACATGTCAATATTAACATCCATGACAAATTTCATGATGATCGGACAAGCAGTACGACCTGTAGCCCGCGCCAATGGATTGAATTTTGAAATCCAAGATGGCCACCAGCGGCCATGTTTTTTGGCCAAATAACCCCAAAATGACGCGTTCCCATCTACATGTCAATGTCAACATTCATGACAAATTTCATAAAGATCAGACAAAAGGTATGACCTGTACCCCCGCGCCAAAGGATTTAGTCATGCAAAGAGTAAAATTAAAGATGGCTGCTGGCGGCCATGTTTTTCGGTCGAACGACCCCAAAACGACTCGTTCCCATCTACATGTCAGTGTAAACATCCATGACAAATTTCATGAACTTCCGACCAACGCAACGACCTGTAGCCCGCGCCAAAGGATTTAGTCATGCAAAGAGTAAAATCCAAGATGGCTGCTGACGGCCATGTTTTTTGGTCGAACGACCCCAAAATGACTCGTTCCCATCTACATGTCAATATTAACATCCATGACAAATTTCATTATGATCAGACAAACAGTACGACCTGTAACCCGCGCCAATGGATTGAATTTTGAAATCCAAGATGGCCGCCAGTGGCCATGTTTTTTGGCCGAATAACCCCAAAATGACTCGTTCCCATCTACATGTCAATGTCAACATTCATGACAAATTTCATAAAGATCAGACAAAAGGTACGACCTGTAGCCCGCGCCAAAGAAATTAGTCATGCAAAGAGTAATTCCAAGATGGCTGCTGGCGGCCATGTTTTTTGGCCGAATGACCCCAAAACGACTTGTTCCCATCTACATGTCATTGTTAACATCCATGACAAATTTCATGAAGATCTGACCAAAGCTACCACTTGTAGCCCGCGCCAAAGGATTTAGTCATGCAAAGAGTAAAATCCAAGATGGCTGCTGACGGCCATATTTTTTGGCCGAACGACCCCAGAATGACTCGTTCCCATCTACATGTCAATATTAACATCCATGACAAATTTCATGATGATCGGACAAGCAGTACGACCTGTAGCCCGCGCCAATGGATTGAATTTCGAAATCCAAGATGGCTGCCAGCGGCCATGTTTTTGGGCCACATAACCCCAAAATGACTCGTTTCCCCATCTACATGTCAATGTCAACATTCATGACAAATTTCATAAAGATCAGACAAAAGGTATGACCTGTAGCCCGCGCCAAAGAAATTAGTCATGCAAAGAGTAATTCCAAGATGGCTGCTGGCGGCCATGTTTTTTGGCCGAATGACCCCAAAACGACTTGTTCCCATCTACATGTCATTGTTAACATGCATGACAAATTTCATGAAGATCTGACCAAAGCTACGACTTGTATCCCGCGCCAAAGGATTTAGTCATGCAAAGAGTAAAATCCAAGATGGCTGCTGACGGCAATCTTTTTTGGCCGAACGACCCCAGAATGACTCGTTCCCATCTACATGTCAATATTAACATCCATGACAAATTTCATGATGATCGGACAAGCAGTACGACCTGTAGCCCGCGCCAATGGATTGAATTTTGAAATCCAAGATGGCAGCCAGCGGCCATGTTTTTTGGCCGAATAACCCCAAAATGACTCGTTCCCATCTACATGTCAATGTCAACATTCATGACAAATTTCATAAAGATCAGACAAAAGGTACGACCTGTAGCCCGCGCCAAAGAAATTAGTCATGCAAAGAGTAATTCCAAGATGGCTGCTGGCGGCCATGTTTTTTGGCCGAATGACCCCAAAACGACTTGTTCCCATCTACATGTCATTGTTAACATGCATGACAAATTTCATGAAGATCTGACCAAAGCTACGACTTGTAGCCCGCGCCAAAGGATTTAGTCATGCAAAGAGTAAAATCCAAGATGGCTGCTGACGGCCATCTTTTTTGGCCGAACAACCCCAGAATGACTCGTTCCCATCTACATGTAAATATTAACATCCATGACAAATTTCATGATGATCGGACAAGCAGTACGACCTGTAGCCCGGCCAATGGATTGAATTTTGAAATCCAAGATGGCCACCAGCGGCCATGTTTTTTGGCCAAATAACCCCAAAATGACGCGTTCCCATCTACATGTCAATGTCAACATTCATGACAAATTTCATAAAGATCAGACAAAAGGTACGACCTGTACCCCCGCGCCAAAGGATTTAGTCATGCAAAGAGTAAAATTCAAGATGGCTGCTGGCGGCCATGTTTTTCGGCCGAACGACCCCAAAACGACTCGTTCCCATCTACATGTCAGTGTTAACATCCATGACAAATTTCATGAACTTCCGACCAACGCAACGACCTGTAGCCCGCGCCAAAGGATTTAGTCATGCAAAGAGTAAAATCCAAGATGGCTGCTGACGGCCATGTTTTTTGGCCGAACGACCCCAAAATGACTCGTTCCCATCTACATGTCAATATTAACATTCATGACAAATTTCATGATGATCAGACAAACAGTACGACCTGTAACCCGTGCCAATGGATTGAATTTTGAAATCCAAGATGACCGCCAGCGGCCATGTTTTTTGGCCGAATAACCCCAAAATGACTCGTTCCCATCTACATGTCAATGTCAACATTCATGACAAATTTCATAAAGATCAGACAAAAGGTACGACCTGTAGCCCGCGCCAAAGAAATTAGTCATGCAAAGAGTAATTCCAAGATGGCTGCTGGCGGCCATGTTTTTTGGCCGAATGACCCCAAAACGACTTGTTCCCATCTACATGTCATTGTTAACATGCATGACAAATTTCATAAAGATCTGACCAAAGCTACGACTTGTAGCCCGCGCCAAAGGATTTAGTCATGCAAAGAGTAAAATCCAAGATGGCTGCTGACGGCCATCTTTTTTGGCCGAACGACCCCAGAATGACTCGTTCCCATCTACATGTCAATATTAACATCCATGACAAATTTCATGATGATCGGACAAGCAGTACGACCTGTAGCCCGCGCCAATGGATTGAATTTTGAAATCCAAGATGGCCACCAGCGGCCATGTTTTTTGGCCAAATAACCCCAAAATGACGCGTTCCCATCTACATGTCAATGTCAACATTCATGACAAATTTCATAAAGATCAGACAAAAGGTACGACCTGTACCCCCGCGCCAAAGGATTTAGTCATGCAAAGAGTAAAATTCAAGATGGCTGCTGGCGGCCATGTTTTTCGGCCGAACGACCCCAAAATGACTCGTTCCCATCTACATGTCAGTGTTAACATCCATGACAAATTTCATGAACTTCCGACCAACGCAACGACCTGTAGCCCGCGCCAAAGGATTTAGTCATGCAAAGAGTAAAATCCAAGATGGCTGCTGACGGCCATGTTTTTTGGCCAAACGACCCCAAAATGACTCGTTCCCATCTACATGTCAATATTAACATCCATGACAAATTTCATGATGATCAGACAAACAGTACGACCTGTAACCCGTGCCAATGGATTGAATTTTGAAATCCAAGATGACCGCCAGCGGCCATGTTTTTTGGCCGATAACCCCAAAATGACTCGTTCCCATCTACATGTCAATGTCAACATTCATGACAAATTTCATAAAGATCAGACAAAAGGTACGACCTGTAGCCCGCGGCAAAGAAATTAGTCATGCAAAGAGTAATTCCAAGATGGCTGCTGGCGGCCATGTTTTTTGGCCGAATGACCCCAAAACGACTTGTTCCCATCTACATGTCATTGTTAACATCCATGACAAATTTCATGAAGATCTGACCAAAGCTACGACTTGTAGCCCGCGCCAAAGGATTTAGTCATGCAAAGAGTAAAATCCAAGATGGCTGCTGACGGCCATGTTTTTTGGCCGAACGACCCCAGAATGACTCGTTCCCATCTACATGTCAATATTAACATCCATGACAAATTTCATGATGATCGGACAAGCAGTACGACCTGTAGCCCGCGCCAATGGATTGAATTTTGAAATCCAAGATGGCCGCCAGCGGCCATGTTTTTGGGCCGCATAACCCCAAAATGACTCGTTTCCCCATCTACATGTCAATGTCAACATTCATGACAAATTTCATAAAGATCAGACAAAAGGTATGACCTGTAGCCCGCGCCAAAGAAATTAGTCATGCAAAGAGTAATTCCAAGATGGCTGCTGGCGGCCATGTTTTTTGGCCGAATGACCCCAAAACGACTTGTTCCCATCTACATGTCATTGTTAACATCCATGACAAATTTCATGAAGATCTGACCAAAGCTACGACTTGTAGCCCGCGCCAAAGGATTTAGTCATGCAAAGAGTAAAATCCAAGATGGCTGCTGACGGCCATGTTTTTTGGCCGAACGACCCCAGAATGACTCGTTCCCATCTACATGTCAATATTAACATCCATGACAAATTTCATGATGATCGGACAAGCAGTACGACCTGTAGCCCGCGCCAATGGATTGAATTTTGAAATCCAAGATGGCCACCAGCGGCAATGTTTTTTGGCCAAATAACCCCAAAATGACGCGTTCCCATCTACATGTCAATGTCAACATTCATGACAAATTTCATAAAGATCAGACAAAAGGTATGACCTGTACCCCCGCGCCAAAGGATTTAGTCATGCAAAGAGTAAAATTAAAGATGGCTGCTGGCGGCCATGTTTTTCGGCCGAACGACCCCAAAACGACTCGTTCCCATCTACATGTCAGTGTTAACATCCATGACAAATTTCATGAACTTCCGACCAACGCAACGACCTGTAGCCCGCGCCAAAGGATTTAGTCATGCAAAGAGTAAAATCCAAGATGGCTGCTGACGGCCATGTTTTTTGGTCGAACGACCCCAAAATGACTCGTTCCCATCTACATGTCAATATTAACATCCATGACAAATTTCATGATGATCAGACAAACAGTACGACCTGTAACCCGCGCCAATGGATTGAATTTTGAAATCCAAGATGGCCGCCAGCGGCCATGTTTTTTGGCCGAATAACCCCAAAATGACTCGTTCCCATCTACATGTCAATGTCAACATTCATGACAAATTTCATAAAGATCAGACAAAAGGTACGACCTGTAGCCCGCGCCAAAGAAATTAGTCATGCAAAGAGTAATTCCAAGATGGCTGCTGGCGGCCATGTTTTTTGGCCGAATGACCCCAAAACGACTTGTTCCCATCTACATGTCATTGTTAACATCCATGACAAATTTCATGAAGATCTGACCAAAGCTACCACTTGTAGCCCGCGCCAAAGGATTTAGTCATGCAAAGAGTAAAATCCAAGATGGCTGCTGACGGCCATCTTTTTTGGCCGAACGACCCCAGAATGACTCGTTCCCATCTACATGTCAATATTAACATCCATGACAAATTTCGTGATGATCGGACAAGCAGTACGACCTGTAGCCCGCGCCAATGGATTGAATTTTGAAATCCAAGATGGCCGCCAGCGGCCATGTTTTTTGGCCGAATAACCCCAAAATGACTCGTTCCCATCTACATGTCAATGTCAACATTCATGACAAATTTAATAAAGATCAGACAAAAGGTACGACCTGTACCCCCGCGCCAAAGGATTTAGTCATGCAAAGAGTAAAATTCAAGATGGCTGCTGGCGGCCATGTTTTTCGGCCGAACGACCCCAAAATGACTCGTTCCCATCTACATGTCAGTGTTAACATCCATGACAAATTTCATGAACTTCCGACCAACGCAACGACCTGTAGCCCGCGTCAAAGGATTTAGTCATGCAAAGAGTAAAATCCAAGATGGCTGCTGGCGGCCATGTTTTTTGGCCGAACAACCCCAAAATGACTCGTTCCCATCTACATGTCAATATTAACATCCATGACAAATTTCATGATGATCAGACAAACAGTACGACCTGTAACCCGCGCCAATGGATTGAATTTTGAAATCCAAGATGGCCACCAGCGGCCATGTTTTTTGGCCGAATGACCCCAAAATGACTCGTTCCCATCTACATGTCAATGTCAAATTTCATAAAGATCAGACCAAAGGTACGACCTGTAGCCCGCACCAAAGGAAATTGTTGACGGACACACGCACACACGGACGACGGACGCCAAACCATGGCAATAGCTCAAACTTACAAAGTAAGTTGAGCTAAAAATGTGATGAACGAACAAATTACTTGACAATTCTAACAAACGATTGATGGAAATCCAACATTTTCAGATAAAGAAAGAGTGATAACTCTTGAATAGAAAATGTGAACAATGTCAATGGACCCTCTTTTGAAAGCTCTCCTGATGACAAACCTGCATACCAAATTTCATTGAGATCCAATCACCCATGGTTGAGATATATGGATGGACGAACACATGGCTAAAAAGACGGATGGTCAGACAGCTAGACAGACAGACGTATTCATGTAATCCAGTATACCCCCCATATTTTGGGATGGGGGTATAAATATTGTTAGGCCAATGTATTCTCTTATATATGCGAGGCTCCCTATGGGAGACTCACGTATATAAGAGAATGCATTGGCACAGGGTTTTCGCAAAATTTCAGGAAGTTCCAGTCCTGAAAGGGTTAAATTACACGTGCAGAAGTTTTATAGTATTGGCCCCTGGTTGAATGACCGCTTTCTAGGTCATGATAAGGCTTTCAGTTTAATTTCTTGTGTGTCATTTGTGGGTCTGGTTTTCAGTTATAACATACAGGAGTCACAGATGTTATCATAATGTGATAAAATGAATGCCCTGGTAACACACAATGATAACAATCCTAGTTTCATAACAAACAAATCTAACGATGCAAGATGTCAGGGATGTTAGTTAACAACTGTCATGAATTATGCAGCTGAAAAGTGATCTTATCGTTTCAGCAGACCGATACTCAATATTTGTTGCACCTGATCATAGTAATCAAACAGTGGAACGCAATATCAGTGAAAACTATCTTGTAATTCTAGTAGCTGAATATGTGATTCATAAATATTGATTTTGGATATCTTTTGATTTGATATATATTACACTATCTCAAACAGGCTACCTTTCGAGAGCCTTTATTCAGCGTCAGAGGGGTCTGTGGCCCCAGCGCGTCAGGGGCTTGTTTGTGTCCCCTGTGTGCGCTTTGCGCACATTTTTATCTTAGACAGAGGCAGCCCAATTAAAACACTAAGATGTTTCACATGTCAGTAAACATTAACATTTAGTTAAAATAATAAAATAACAGATTCCCTTTGCAGGTGAACAACCGTAACCCCTAACCCTAATCCTAAACCTATTAACTGAAAAATGTAGGAATAGAAGCTAGGACAAAATTATGCATGTTGCAAAAATGTTCTAAGTCGAAAAAGGGGAATAACTCCACAAAAGAAATTGGGAGAGACATCATAGTTGCAGGTGCACAGGTTCCCATGGTACTATATCTGTGCCAAGTTTAAAACAAATTGACCTAAAAATTTAGGAATAAAAGCTCGGACAAAATTATACATGTTGCGAAAATGTTCCAAGTCGAAAAAGGGGATTAACTCCAGCAAAAAAAGTCTGACAAACATCATAATCGCAGGTGAACAGGTTCCCATGGTGGTCGATGTCTGTGCCAAGTTTCAAGTGATCAGATAATGACTGAGAAAAACTCCGGACAAATTTGTGTCCACATACGACGGACAGACGGGCGACAGACAAGCTGATTCCAGTATACATGTACCCCCCACAACTTTGTTGCGGGGGGTATAATAAAGATGGTGTAACTCTTCCGGGGTTACAATTACAACAACATAGTGTTTATAAAACCAAATTTCAAGACTACAAATATCTTTTCTGTGAATAAAACACAGACAAAACTGGAGATTGGGTATAACAAAGTGTTTATTCCTGCAAAGTATCTAAATGGCATTTTGCCCTGATGGAGAGCGCTAACAAGATAGAGTTTTATCTGCAAATATGCCTGAAATTAATGTTCTAAAAATGTTCTAAAATGCCAGAATAAAAACTGAATTAAAATCCATATTAATCGATAGAAGCATTTCCAGACAGGAGTCTTCGATTCATATTTATTATTTCATCTCTCAGAAATAATATGAAAATTGTTAAAGAAAGAGATAGATCCTCTTTAACTTGTGAAATTTCAATTTGCAGGGATGGGTCAATTACTTACCCAAAGTAATTAATTACAATTACAATTGCTTCAAAAAGCTCAATTACAAAAAAAAATACAATTACATTTAAAACACAACGTAACTAATTACAAGTAATTGACAATGTAATTAATTAATTAAAATTCAATTACTTTAATGGTATTTTCAACTTTCTCATATGTTTCCTCGTGAACGGTTATGTAAAAAAAATCTGGTTACAGTACAAACCAGAACTTACTATTATATTATAACCAGATGTGATAATTGTACATTTATACGACATGCATGCAAAAAATATGGGTTAGTCTCACTTTGCAGACATGCGGCAGGGGATTAACTCAAGGTGCGACCGGTTGTGTTGTTATAACGCTGGCAATTAGGCCGATCCAAGTTAAGCGTTGTGTTCAGGCCAACTTGTTTATACTAAGGCCACGGTAACATATGTAACTAATGTTCACAGTGAATATTTAATGTTGTGTCCAGGCCACCTTAAACGTGTTTATACTGTTGTCACTTGTTTTTCACGCATATGTAAATAACACTAACTAATGTTGACCGTGAATATTTTTTGTATATAAGGACTGGACTATGGTCAATCTTTCATAAATCAAAATGGCAAATTCTCTAGTTAATGCATCGTTTATTCCAAACAGCAGGAGCGGCAGGCATCTCATCTACAACGGCAACAAATACAGAGTCAGATCTCGGCGTGTGGAAAATATTCATTGGGTTTGTTCTCCCGACATGTTTCTTCAAATATATTCAGTCCACGCGTTCTTGGACAGTATAATGGTTCCCCTGGTTTATGGACTCCTGTCGAACAAGACGCAACAAACATACATCAGATTCTTTGGTCTTCTCAAGCAAAAATCAGCAGAATTAGGAATCAACCTTTCACCGACATATATCTTCACCGATTATGAAACTGCTGCTCAGAACGCCCTACGATTGACTTTCTCGACAGCCATAATCAAAGGTTGCTTTTTCCACTACAGCCAGTGTGTAATGAAATATGCCACGAAAACATGCAGGATGAAGAAAGAATACGACGACAACGACCCAATCGTGAAACCATTAATCAGAAGAGCCATCGCGCTGCCATTTCTACTGGTTGACAAAATTAGCGATGCTTGATTCACCACACTCGAAGAGACATTTCCGGCTGATAGACTTCATAAAGAAGGAACAAGCATTCAATGAATGTAAAATATTACAGATAAGTGCGGGCGGCAAAGTGAACCCACGAAAAGAAAATATCGTGCCTTGGAATATTTAAGACAGCATTTCAAGAGAGTGTACATGGCAGGCGAAATAGACGAAGTAGAGTTCCTGGACAAAATGGCCAAGTTATGCGGTCACTGAGCATGTTGTTGTCATTGTTTCTAATTCATTAATGTTTGTACCTCATGTTTTTGTGTTATAATATTTGCATGCATTTTATATTATCCATAACTAATAAACAGTCATAAATGTAACCCAAACCTCCGTTATTTCCCATAATAAAAAGGGCAGAAAAAAACGAATCCAATCAAACCGACTAGGAAGGGCCTAAGTAGTCATTAAGAGGATTATTCACACCTCTACACTAACCTTACCGAAAACAATTGGTGTCTGCAAAGTTGGACGACCCCAAAAATATACCAGTACATGCATTTACTATTTGTTGTGTCCTTGACTTATATAGGTGCTCTCCGGTCCTTACAAATTTGTACAATTTTTTTATGATGGATCCTTGTATATCAGCATGACTCTGAATGGTGAAAAAAGTTGTGACACAACAAAAGCGAATGGCGGTGAAATGTTCTAATATGAACAAAGAGGCTAGCCAACCTCAATTGGGATTCAGTTTTATTTCGAGGTCCGCCAGGGGGTGGGGGGGGGCCCCGGGGGGTGTCGGAAAACATTTCCAGGCACGTATGATGGGGTGGGTGTCTCTTGGGTCCAAAATAGTTTTTTCCATATGCCAAAAAGTTTTTCCATTCCTGCTATTGAGTCTTATTTTGATGTGTTTTGAACAGAAACAGGTCATATATAGTTAATACTAATGCTATACTACATATAGAGGTTATCAAAAGTTGGATCAGTTGCACAATGGCCAACAATAACCCAAATTCAACTTGACAGAACTAGACACTGCGCTATTGGAAAAATAAAATTTAATCAGGATTCCATCTACTGATACAACAAAATAAGAATAACTATGCAGAACTCAGCTGAAAATAAGCAATATAATGAAAGCACACTTGACCATATGTGACATGAAATAAAGATATAATAAATAATGGAATAAAATAGACTTTTGACAACGTAAAACATAAAATCTTAACAAATAAATTGAAGGCCAGCCGGGCCAGTTTGAACAATTTCACATTGTTTTCCATATTAATGTGGATCAGCTTGTAATGTTAATCACAGTAACGATGATTTTATCGTCACTGATATCGTGAGAAAAAAAGAATGGAAATTGGGCTATCCATCCATATTATTCCAAATTATTACGAAGCCTATTACTTCAGGCAGTGGCTACCAGCCTGCCATTACACGCTATAACATGTTTCCTTAGTTCTGGTTTCTGAGATGCCCCAAGAAGAGTCACACATGTATATCATGGTAATGTTTGGTGTTAGCATTATTCTTCTAACTGGGATGAACAGTTGTATTTCCACATGTTTTGATAAACAATTTGATTCCAGCAATACAGTAATGCCCTAATTAAACGACTCCATAACCACCGCAGAATAATGGGTAATTTTTCAGGATTTAGTCGGAAATTAAAATTAAATTACCCATTATTCTGCTGTGGTTATGGAGTCGATTACTGTATATCACATAGCAAATATCAAAATATCAATTTGTTGTACTGGTATAATGTATTCTGTAGAATACTCAAATGTGATTATGTGACTAGATCACGTGACTATATATTATGAAAATGAATGTTAATAAAAACCTTGGCACTCTGCCTACCGGTATATATCCCTAGAAATGTGATTATGTTGACACATTTCTTGATTAATGACACTTATATGATAAATTCAAATAGTATAGTTATCTCATTATGCACTGTTCTATTCAAATATCGCGCAATAAATTATGATAATGCAGGATAATCAGCTATTTGGTTGCTCAATAGATAATTTTTCTCAAATTTAAGGGGGGTGGGTGTCCAAAACTGACCGGAAAAAACGGAAAAAAAGGGTGGGTGTCCAAAATTGCCTGGAAAAAAAGGCCGGAAACGGAAGAAATTGGGTGGGTGGGTCCCCCGTGGCAGGAAAAAATTAAAATGATCATACATGTCTGGAAATTTTTTCGACCCCCCCCCCCTGGCTCCGCGTGTATAATGTTTTGCCGATTCTTGGTATACATGGGCGTTTTATTTATAGAAATGGGAATTTTTGGGATGGATTAAAAGTCGAACTGCGACCCGGAGGCCGAGTCCGGTAAAAGGTGTAGTTGGGAATTCTGGTGAGATGCATGAGACACTTTCAGTGATAAGCCGTATATAGTTGTTGTAATAATTTGAAGGATTAGTTGTTTTAACGGAATTATGAGTTGGTCATTGGTGAAACCAATATATTTTATATTCTATGATTACAATCATGGGTATATAATATACTAGAAGGTGACCCGACTTCGTCCGGGCTATTCAAAAACCAAATTTCAAGTCGATAGCTCCACCCGTTTCCGAGATCTGTTCTGCGCATGCGCGAAGCTGGCGTCGCACGGGCTCGGCGACCCGATAAAATTCGTATCCGGGGCAAGATACATTCACATACCAAATTTCAAGTCGATAGCTCCACCCGTTTCCGAGATATATATATTGCCCAATGTCATTTGCGGATACCTCGGCCGGTGACGAGTTAACGCGACATCGGCCGGTTAAGAGTTAAACGCGATCACGTCACGATCTGTTGACGGCGTAATATATTTACGGAATGTTTTTCGATGAGCGAAGCATGGTCCTGCGTTCTTCCCGATAATTAAGGTAGAAACTTTAAACGTACACAGGCGTGTGATACATCATTGGAAAGAGGAAGCGCCACAGATTCTAACCGTGCAAATTATATGACTGGCAATTTATTATTCGCGCATTATCGAATCGATTTGTGAGCACCGAACTGAAATATATTAGCGCAAAACGACGTAAAAACAGAGTTGACCTCGGCACGTGAAAAATTGACCTCGGATCTGAAAATTAATATGCCTATGCCACTTCCCGACCGATAGTACCCTCACATACGAAGTTTCATCGAAATCGGGTTGGCCGTTTTCGTGTTCATCGCGAACACACACACACACACACCCTCACACCACACACACAGACAGATCTTCCAAAATATATAATAGATGATCTTGAGCAAGTTTCTGACATTGGTTTTCTTGTTGGGACTGCTGTAGACAATGGCTGTAGTCATACTGCGACAATAGAGCTGAACAAAGCAGCTGTTGATGTACACTGTACATCAGGAGACCTAATTAGTTAATCCTCATCAGGATTTCAATTAATGAACAACAAATAAACTTCAGTGTTGTTTTCATTGTTTTGGGTATTAAATATAACTGAACGTGCAAGGAATTTATAATTGCTTCCAATGATTGTATTCATAATATAAATGGTCTATACCCATATTTTGATGCACAACTGCATGATGAAACCTCACCAATAAATGTAAATGAAAGAGTCAATGAGAATGCAGCTCAACTTGGGAGGAGATAATTTTTTGCTGAGCAATGAAAAGAATGATAAAGAAGTCACGCTGGAGATCCATATAAAGCTTATTCATGATCAGATGAGGAATATGGATTGTAGGGTGCAGCAAATGATTTAGTCATACAAAGAGTAAATTCCAAGATGGCGCTGGCAGCCATGTTTTTCAACAGATTTCGGTAAAAAATAGGAGGCTCCCATCTAGAGGTCACCCCGAAGATACGTATAAGTTTGGTGATGATCGGATGAGGGATGTGGTCTGTAGGGTGTGCCAATGGATTTAGTCATACAAAGAGTCAATTCCAAGATGGCCACTGGCGGCCATGTTTTTCCAACGAATTTCGGTAAAATTATGAGGCTCCCATCTAGCGGTCACCTCGAAGATTCGTTTGAAGTATGGTGATGATCGGGTGATGAATGTGGCCTGTAGGGTGTGCCAAAGGATTTAGTCATACAAAGAGCAGGGTTCGTGCTGTCGGTAGCCAAATTGGCCAATCTTTTTTGAATTTGGCTAATAAAAATTTAATTTGGCTAAACTTTTGGCTAAACTTTTTTTTACCCCAAATGAGACGGAAAGCTAACTAAACAAGATGGCCACTGGCGGCCATGTTTCTTGTCCGAATGACCCCGAAATCAGACTAAAGGTACGACCTGTAGCCCGTGGTAAAGGATTTAGTCATACAAAGAGTAAAATCCAAGTTGGCTGCTGGCGGCCATGTTTTTTGGCCAAATGACCCCAAAATGACTCGTTCCCATCTAGATGTCATTATTAACATTCATGACAAATTTTATGATGATCAGACTAAAGGTACAACCTGTAGCCCGTGCTAAAGGATTTAGTCATACAAAGAGTAAAATCCAAGATGGCTGCTGGCGACCATGTTTTTTGACCGATTGACCCCAAAATTACTCGTTCCCATCTACATGTCATTGTTAAGAACCATGACAAATTTTATGATGATCAGACTAAAGGTACGACCTGTAGCCCGTGCTAAAGAATTTAGTCATACAAAGAGTAAAATCCAAGATGGCTGCTGGCGGCCATGTTTTTGGCCAAATGACACCCAAAATTACTCGTTCCCATCTACATGTCAATATTAACATCCATGACAAATTTCATGATGATCAGACGAACAGTACGACCTGTGGCCTGTGCTAATGGATTAAATTTTGAAATCCAAGATGGCTGCTAGCGGCCATGTTTTTTGTCCGAATGACCCCAAAATGACTCGTTCCCATTTACATTCCAATTTCAACAGCCATGAAAATTTTTATGATGATCAGACTAAAGGTACGACCTGTAGCCCGTGCTAAAGGATTTAGTTATACAAAGAGTAAAATCCAAGATGGCTGCTGGCGGCCATGTTTTTTGGCCGAATGACCCCAAAATGACTCGTTCCCATCTACATGTCATTATTAACATTCATGACAAATTTTATGATGATCAGACTAAAGATACAACCTGTAGCCCGTGCTAAAGGATTTAGTCATACAAAGAGTGAAATCCAAGATGGCTGCTGGCGGCCATGTTTTTCGGCCAAATGACCCCAAAAGTACTCGTTCCCATCTACATGTCAATATTAACATCCAAGACAAATTTCATGATGATCAGACGAACAGTACTAACTGTGGCCCGTGCTAATGGATTAAATTTTTAAATGCAAGATGGCTGCTGGCGGCCATGTTTTTTGTCCGAATGACCCCAAAATGACTCGTTCCCATCTACATTCCAATTTCAACAGCCATGACAAATTTTATGATGATCAGACTAAATGTACGACCTGTAGCCTGTGCTAAAGGATTTAGTCATACAAAGAGTAAAATCCAATATGGCTGCTGGCGACCATGTTTTTTGGCCGAATGACCCCAAAATTACTCGTTCCCATCTACATGTCAATATTATCATCCATGACAAATTTCATGATGATCAGACAAACAGTACGACCTGTGGCCCGTGCTAATGGATTAAATTTTGAAATCCAAGATGGCTGCTGGCGGCCATGTTTTTTGTCCGAATGACCCCAAAATGACTCGTTCCCATCTACATTCCAATATCAACAGCCATGACAAATTTTATGATGATCAGACTAAAGGTACGACCTGTAGCCCGTGCTAAAGGATTTAGTCATACAAAGAGTAAAATCCAAGATGGCTGCTGGCGACCATGTTTTTTGGCCGAATGACCCCAAAATGACTCGTTCCCATCTACATGTGATTATTAACATCCATGACAAATTTTATGATGATCAGACTAAAGGTACGACCTGTAGCCCGTGCTAAAGAATTTAGTCATACAAAGAGTAAAATCCAAGATGGCTGCTGGCGGCCATGTTTTTGGGCCGAATGACCCCAAAATAACTCGTTCCCATCTACATGTCAATATTAACATCCATGACAAATTTCATGATGATCAGACGAACAGTGCGACCTGTGGCCCGTGCTAATGGATTGAATTTTGAAAACAAAGATGGCCACTGGCGGCCATGTTTTTTGTCCGAATGACCCCAAAATGACTCGTTCCCATCTACATTCCAATTTCAACAGCCATGACAAATTTCATAATTATCAGACTAAAGGTATGACCTGTAGCCCGTGCTAAAGGATTTAGTCATACAAAGAGTAAAATCCAAGATGGCTGCTGGCGGCCATGTTTTTTGCCCGAATAACCCAAAAATGACTCATTCCCATCTACATGTCATTGTTAACATCCATGACAAATTTTATGATGATCTGACTAAAGGTACGACCTGTAGCCCGTGCTAAAGGATTTAGTCATGCAAAGAGTAAAATCGAAGATGGCTGCTGGCGGCCATGTTTTTTGGCCGAATGACCCCAAAATTACTCGTTCCCATCTACATGTCAATATTAACATCCATGACAAATTTCATGACGATCAGACGAACAGTACGGCCTGTAGCCCGTGCTAATGGATTGAATTTTGAAATCTAAGATGGCCGCTGGCGGACATGTTTTTTTTCCGAATGACCCCAAAATGAATCATTCCGGTACAAATGTTGATGTCAACAGCTATGAGAAATTTCATAATGATCCGATCAAAGGTACGACCTGTAGCCTCTATTGTTGACGCCTTACGTACACACGCACACACGTACACACGGACGACGGACGACAAAGCCATGGCAATAGCTCAAACTTTACAAAGTAAAGTTGAGCTAAAAAGCGCTGAATAGATCGACATACAAGACGAAATTAGGCGACAAAAGTATTTCGTACCACAGAAATATCGTCAAAACGCTTAAGCTGTATACTGGTTATGTAATTTTTTGTTGATCAGGCAGTCTGTAAGATAAATTACCTAAATGTTTTGTTCCTTACAGACGAGCAGTTCTTAACTCAATGGTTGCGTAATGTGTCATAAACTGCGTCCCGTCTAATAACATGGCTTCACACCTTAAAAGGTTTGAATACAATAGATATTCAACAGTTATCACCTTACTATAATAGGCAATAGTTAGCGACCATCATGGTGTCATCGACATAGAGTTATTACAATTGGTTTAGCGGATTTGTGTGATTATAATTACAAGTAACAAATAAAGTTGAAATCAAATATTTTTGTCACTAATTGTGAACCACCCAGAGGATGAGGATTAAATTTTTTTTTTATTTGGCCAAAAACCATTTGGCCAAACTTTTTTTCATTTGGCTAATAAATTTTTTATTTGGCTAAACTTTTGGCCACAAGATTTTTCGGTCCAGCGCGAACACTGACAAAGAGTCAATTACAAGATGGCCACTAGCGGCCATGTTTTTCAACGAATTTCGATCAAATTATGAGGCTCCCATCTAGCGGTCAGCTCGAAGATCCACATGAAGTATGGTGATGATCGGATGAGGGATGTGGTCTGTAGGGTGCGCCAAATAATTTAGTCGAACAAGGAGTAAATTACAAGATGGCCGCTGGGGGCCATGTTTTTCAATTATAAATAGGAAGCTCCCATCTAGAGATCACCCCAAAGATCCGTATGAAGCTTGGTGATCATCAGATGAGGGATGTGGTCTAAAGGGTGAGCTAAAGGATTTAGTCATGCAAAGAGTAAAATCCAAGATGGCTGTCAGCGGTCATGTTTTTCATCGAAAATGCCTGTAAATTTTCAAATCAATTCTCCAATAAATGCGGGCTGCGTGGTGTGCCGATGGATTAAAATTTGAAATCCAAGAGGCTGCTGGTGGCCATGTTTTTCATTGGAAATTTTTTATAGCTCCCATCTATAGGCACCCTGAAGCTACATATGAAGTTTGGTGAAGATTGGATGAGGAATGCGGCATGTAGGTAGTTGGCATGCCGAAGGATATTGTTGACGCATTCACACATGTCTGTCATTTGCAGAATGAGGTTCTCAGAGGGTGAATTGAGTAATGCTATCCCGCATAGCGGGCTAGCATCACCAAATTCACCCTCTGGGGACCTCATTCTGCTTAGGCCTCATCTTCTTGGAAGTATCTAAAGTCTCAAATAAACAATGTTTTTAGTTACTTTTTCCCTTCTTTTCTGCTTCTACCGGGTATATTCCCTAAATTGCAGAAGATAAAATGCATAATTGAGTAATGCTATCCCGCATAGTGGGCTAGCATCACCAAATTCACCCTCTGGGGACCTCATTCTGCTTAGGCCTCATCTTCTGGGAAGTATCTAAAGTCTCAAATTAACAATGTTTTTAGTTACTTTTGCCCTTCTTTTCTGCTTCTATATTCCCTAAATTGCAGAAGATAAAATGCATAATTGAGGTGACTGATGGGTGAGCATCACCAACTTCAACTGGAGAATTTCAATCTGATCCAAGGCCTCTCCCATACCAGTTGAGGCCTAAGCAGAATGTGGTTCCCAGAGGGTGAATTTGGTGATGCTATCCTGCATAGCGCGCTAGCATCACCAAATTCACCCTCTGGGAACCTCATTCTGAAAATGCAGACTTATCTTTACTTCAAATCTGACTAGGAACTTTTATGAATATCTTGAGTTTCATTTTTTTCTGACAAGATTGGATTTCATGATACTGATGTTGAATGTTCTGGCCATCAATACTGTATATAATCTTTGACCCGTGGCTGTATATCTAGATATAGCCTTAGAAGGGTTTCCAATTGCCATAAATAAATAAGGCCAAACTCCAAACCTGACGGGACAACCATTGGTTTGCCCTGACAAAAGAAGCATTGGGCTTTTGGAAATGAAATATTTGCCAGTTCTTGCACACCTCAAAAAGTAGGAATCATGCGACTTCTGCAGAATACAAATTGAATAGCAGCATATTTTTTTTACCTTGAGTTACTAAACTAAAATGTGTAAATGCGATGTGTGTAGTTTTCATGTGATAGTCTGCTTACTACTCAACAGACCAGACCATTGGAAACAACAGTAAAGGGTTTTTTGACAAGACACTGGCTGTCAAGAACCAAAGTAAAATCTGACCATGTGGCATTGTTAACATGAGTTGATGATATTTCCGAATAAATCCTGAAAAGTTACCCGTAATTCTGCTGCGGTTATTTAGGGCATTACTGTAGTTAATCCTGTATGATTTTGGTAAAATATAAATACTCGCTGATTGTATTCCACTATCACACTCTATACTCCTTCTTGACTACTCACAGTATTCTAAGCTCTATTCTACACACGCTTTTATTTTGTTATGCAACTCAATATATAAATATGTGACTTACCATTTTTGTAGTACCACCAATTTGTATTCTATGCATTGTATACATGTTTTGGGTCGATAAAATTTATTAAAAACAATAATAATAAAAAAATACTAGCTGATGTACATGGCGTTGCTCGGGTGAAGACTGCGTCATTTATTAGAGGCCCTTTAAGTCATTTAGAACAATTGTTAGTCATATGGGGTAAACAGCACCTATTTCATGAATCTCCGGATAATGTTACATATATATTTTAATTGATAATAAACCCCATTTATTGTTCTAAATTACCCCATTATACAAATTTTCAGCTCGATCGTCCAGCCATTTGGTCACCTATAAGCGAACAAACAAACAAACAAACAAAATTGAGTTTTATCAGTATAGATAACTAGTATTTATATTTATAGCAAGCAAATGGGGTGGATAAATATGCATACTTACAAAATTCCAGTCCTGATATATTTTTGTCGGAAGTGAAACATATGACGACAGAATTTTTCCACAACTTTGAATGGAACATTTATGAGTGGCTTCTCCCTTGGAACTAAATGCACAACTCCAACATCAACATCTGGTGGTGGACAGAATGCTTTACCTACAGGCGAAGATCACAGGGATATAACATGCATGAAGGTAAATACTCATTGAATATGATTGCATCATAATTAATAGATCATAGTAGTTATTCTTATAAATTTACATGAAACTTGGAACTACACATGTTTTCAAACATGCGTGTAGTTCTATAATTATGTTATGCAAACTTTTCTGGGAATAATCTGGGGAAATATGTGACAAATACTAGATTTAGACAAATTAAATAAATATACCAAAGTCCCAAAATAAAGCTTAAATGGATGAAAATAGTAATACGCATTATTACAGGATGGTTCGTTATATTGTGCAGATATACATTTAGTTCAAACATTTGTACAGTAAATTTAAAATAGAGAACAATAGCAAAATTATTGGATTCTGTATAAATTGGGTTGCATTTGTTTTGATCGGTGGACCTTAGCAGAGAGGATGCTATCTAGAGAACACCACAATACAAAAGGGCATTCCAACAGATGTCATTCAATTGGCCTGTAATGCATTTTAGGTGTCTTGGGTGAATTGGATCTACCTAATTTCTGAAGTTCATAATTCAGACCTTGGATCAACCATAATAGATACCATCAAATTGTTTTATCATTATAACTGGTGTGTCAAAGCCTATAACATTGTTTTATTCAGAATCTGAAAAACCAAGTTTGTGAGTTGAACAATTCCCTTTCATCAACCTCACATCCAGTGGTTGTAACTTCTCCCTGATGATCCAAATAACCCAATCCCACCAAATATTCTCTCAGATCCAAGCACAAGTCCTCTTATCACCTGATTAATCCCATTTGATTGGTCAACATCTCATTCGCCATATCCACAAACCATCGACTCCGCGACATACTCAACATACCCGCACTGAACTGCAGTGACAGGGCACCAACAACCTACCTGCACAAAATACCCGAACACAATAATGGAAATAGGGGTAACCATACCCACACTCAACCCCACGACCTTCTCTGGGACCTTAACTCCCTGACCCCTACCCACTGACCAATCAAATCAACGCTCAACCAACATGGAGTATAAAAGGATAGGCATCTACCCAAGCCTTCTTGGTCCTGACAAAGAGAAACACATATCGAAAGCACTGGACTATTTATGGGATATTCAAGTGATTGAGAGCCCCCCTGGAGGACCATCCACACATATTTTTGTTTTGGTTTGAAAAACCAATAGGCCTTGACCAAATGGAAAATATGTCACTGGCCAAAATGCCCCCTGACAAAGCTGGCAGGTTTGAAGGATATATGGGTTTCAGATACCAAACTACAAAATGTAGTGGGAATTGATTACACCAATATGATTCAAAGTGCATATTCAATAAATATGTTGCACATCTTCAATGTGTTCGAGAAAGGGTCAATAACTCTAAAATAAAAAAACCTAAAACATTTAATTGTCGGAAAATGGCAATAACTCTGCCAAAATGACTCTGACTGAACTCAAAATCACAGGTGCGCTGGTTCCCATGCTGGTTGATATCTGTGCCAATTTAAAAAAAATTGACTGGAAAATGACGGAATACAGGCTCAGACAAAAAATGCGTCCCAGGATGTACGATTCTATGTTGATAAAGGGCGATTAACTCTGCCAAATGAGTCCAATCCGAACTCAAAATGGTAGGTGCGCAGCTTCCCATGCTGGTTGATATATGTGCCAAGTTTTAAAAAAATTGACCAGAAAATGACAGAATACAGACTCGGACAAAGTTTCGGATGGACAAACACACGGACAAGGGTCATTACTATAGAGCTTGAAAATCGGTCCGGATTTACATACAGTACCTGGCATAGTGAATGCTTGTTTGACGTGGCACAAATACTGAGTCATGACTGATAGTCTACATCTCTGATCATCCAGCACATCTGCAACTATCCTCTCTGCAACCTCTTTCTGAAAGGTCAGAGTCAGTGGCACTCTACCAAAGTTCCATGCACCAGAATGATTGGCCATAGCTTCAAGCCACTTGATAATCAGAGGCGTGGACACATTGAATGGCAAATTGCCCAAAATGTGAATGTTTGGCGATTCCTCATTCCACGAACTCCCAGAAAATTCTTCAGGAATTATCTGTGCCAAGTCAAAGTTCAGAATATCACCATGGTAAATCTTTAGTCTCTTCTCTGAAGCATCTGCAAGTAACTGGAAGGAAACAAAAAATATTTATTTCTTATCACATTGATAACCGCCTTATATGCATATACAAATGTATTAATGTTCTAAACAGTGAGGACTGTTCCTTGAAGCAAATCAGATGTTTTGGCTTCCTATCAGTCAATTTTGCGCTGGGATGCTCATGACATACACAAGTGACCTATTCAGATAATGAATTCAACTTACATGTAGGCTTAATAGGTCAGTTTTCAGTATAATTTTATTCTTAAGTGGATAAGCATTGGAAAACAGAATAAAATGTCTCCCAAGTTCCCAATAGGACATTAGAAATTAGCACACTCAAGCAAGGTGCACAATGATACCACTCATGGTTATTGGCTCTTGTGGTATAATTTCGACACCCTGCTCTTGTGTGGTAATTTCTAACCATTCTCAGCATATATAAGTGTGATTATATAACAATATTACAAACCCAAAATGATATATTTTGAGGAGCTTTCACCTAGCACTCAAACAATGAGCTGTATAGCTTCTAAGAGACCGGAAAAATCTCGAGCTGACTTATGTATGCGATGAAATCTCTCTGTTGTCTGAGAAAGGTTTTTTTTGCACAGGTCTCCCATGGGCCAGGGACATGCGGAAGATGTCCTGGTGGATGGGAGTGTCCGATCAAGACTGCAATATGCACCCCCCAAAATCAGTAAGTGGAAAGCCTTGTAGGTGAAGCCACTCAAATTATACATACCTAATCGCTAAATGGAATTGTCTGGTATGGATTGGCACATAAACCTACGTTGCTTGAGGTATCTGTGGTGATTTATGTGATATGGTCACAACTACAGTTTAACCCTTTACCCAACAAACCGGCCAAAACCGGCCAAATAAAGCTTCAACAGCCTAAAATATCTTGGGTCTGTCTCAATAAAACCATACAAATATGGATATCATTGGAACCGGCTCATTGACCACATTGTGATGGTTACAGTTAGCCCTGTGCCAATGCATTCTCTTATATATGCGAGTCGACCATAGGTCGCCTCGCATATATAAGAGAATGCATTGGCCTAAAAAAAATCTTTTTTTAACACTTTTTACCATTTTTTCTTACATTCTTTAACAATTTTATAATTTTTAATGTGTTAAGCCAATGCATTCTCTTATATATGCGAGGCGACCTATGGTCGACTCGCATATATAAGAGAATGCATTGGCACAGGGCCCTTCTGTTGGGTAAAGGGTTAACTGGTAGTAGCAGTCACCATGGAACCATTTACTACAATCTGATAAAGCACTGAAGGGATGTAATAAAATAAAATCACCTGCAATCCTGGAAAAAACCTTCTGTCAACCTCTACAACCACCAGTTTCTTAATTCCAGCATCTAGTATTGCTCTCGTGATGCCTCCTGGGCCAGGCCCAACTTCAATAGCAAATCCATTCTCCAATTTCCCAGCAGCACGTACAAATTTGTGGTTCAGATTCATATCCAGAAGGAAATTCTGCGACAGCTTCTTCTGAGCACTGAGTTTATACATCCGGACGATCTCGCCAATCGTTGGCATGGGAGGTAATCTCCTCATTTTTTAAATCCGTGGTTATTCTTCTCGGCGTGAACTTTCAAATTTGTTTATTTTAATTGCATTCAATATTCAGCAGCAACACTGCAGCAAACAATTTACATAGACTACTTGTCTATTGTCTGACCTTGAATATATAAAGATACAAAATGTTAGGATACTAGGTAGCAGTAAGTGGGACAATGCTATTATCTGTGTTATGCAGTAATGCCCTAAATAATCGACTAATTTTTCAGGATTTAGTTGGAAATATGGCTTGTTGCCATTCATAGGAAAGCTCTCAGTGATTTGGATCCTCATACTATCACCTTAACAGATAAGCTCTTGAAAGTCCAAAATTGGTGCAGCAGATTTATTGTGCAAAATTATGACTATTCATTCTGCAGGAGAAGAGAAAAATATTGCCGCTATGTTTATTCATTAAATTTAAGGGTCTGACTGGTGAAGCAAATAATCCAATTAATCATCTTCAACCACCAATCGGCCAACCTTGGTGATTTCCGTATGCAAATAATACAATTTCTGCCAAGTACGATAATCCGAGAAGTTGCGATTGCAGCAACCAACAGAAAGGTTTACAAGTAAAATCAGATGCAGACTCAAACATCTACAAATTCAGCTTTATACCCAGAACTGTTAGAGATTGGAACAGCTTGGCTCATAAAGGTTTAACCGAACCACTCCAATATTTAGTCCGAGAACAAGTTGGATACAATATTAAATAGAAGAAAAATGGCATAAACTTTACAGGAGTGGCTAAAAACAAGTATACATACATTATATACTGTATATAACACTTTACCCAGGGGGGGGGGGGGGTCGGAAATAAATTACAGGATACTAGGACCGGGTGGGTGGGTGGGTTTGTCCCCGAGCCCGGAACGCAGATTTTTTCTGATGTCATGCAATTTTTTTCCAAAATCATTTCTAAGACAAATTACAGCTTCAAAATGAATTGAAACAATCAGATTCATATAGTAATGCATGCTATAGCCTATAACAAGTGAGGGGGGCTCTATATTTTAATTTTTTGTCCACAATTTCTCCCTTTAACAGTTGAAACCATGGGGTGGGTCTGGTTTTAGTCACCCCTCCCCTTAACTAACCCACGACCTCGTCTTTCTATATGCCCATAAAGAGTCTCCTGTACTCTCCCCCCTCAGGCCTTCGGGAGACTACTCGCCTCAACATTTTTGTAGGAGAGCTACTCGCCACTCGCCTAGAATGATTTTATGGGGAGCTCCTCATTGCTCACCAGTGATTTCCCACATGGAGAGGACTGGAACTGTGTTTATTTAATCAAATTTATGGTGTTTTTACTTTACACATATTTTAACCTATTGCTAATAAGGGACACAACTATCCTGTTAAAGTGGGTATTTTACCTATATAACCATAAATATTTGGGTTTTTAAAGGTTTTGTCACTGGTTTTGTTGGCATATTTTTCAGCCATGTGCTTTGTTTGTTTATTTTTTGTGGGTGTACTTGATCAGCGTTCTCTCAGTTCCGGTGCAGACACAATGAGAGACCCTTATCCTGCCAACAACACATTATTTAGTAGAATTTACAAGATTTTCATCAATTTTGGGGGTGGGTGTCCCAGACCTGGGTGGAAAAAAACTTACGCTCCCGGGTAGGGGTGCCACGATTAATCGTATAATCGATGAACCGTTGATAAAGCCGATAATCGATTACCATTTCCGTCGTCGATTAATCTGCGTTATTTATTTCGGACGTTGGAAAATGCCGGTTATTGTTGAATACCCTGATAAGAGATTCCGACAACTTGAGTACTACTAGTATATGTTGCAAACAGCCGGCAGTTCATTTGATGACATGGTTACTCTTCGAGTCATTGTATATTCTTCAAATTGCATGGCGCCATGATGGCGGCACTGCAGCTTTGAACTTATGCCGACATCGTTGTATATTTCTACAAGAAAGGCGGCACTACGTCTTTGAAATGGACTGACTGTCAGTGAACTGAATGCCCTCGCCCTTGAATCTCATTGGACCAAAGGGGAGTTGATTGACATTCTCTCGATATCAGGGAACCTACGGCATTTTAATCAGCGATATTCTCGGCGGTGTCATTTGCAGCAAGTATACTTTGTTTGTATAAGTATACTTAGATGTTACTAGTACAGGCTATCGCTTATAGTGTGGTGACTGCTAAATGAAATTAACTATTACCAAATACTTATTTTTGTATGTGTCCTGAAATTTGCGGGCAGGGGCCCACCTTTGTAATTGTTATCCATGCTCTGGAAGTTCGCTGAAACGTATAGTTTCCGTAACATTAGATTCCTTTTTTTTAGGAACCACCGTCGGTCCGTCGTGCATTCCTACTTTTATATTGCTTGTATGTTTGGCTGGTAAATTAATCGCTACGTTCGTTCCAATGAACTCACAAATATTATAACCATGACATCGCCGAGAACTGTGCTTGTATTGAACACATTGTGCTCATTAGTCATTACCGGTGGTTTATGATGCACTTTATTAACACAAAAATTACATCAGCCGAAGCCTCAAACATGCAGCGAAAGCAGTTAACCAGCATCCAGCCAATATGGCAATAGGCAATAGGCCATATTACGGAATACTTCTAGTGATGTTATTATTATTATGTACGATTAATCGATTATAGTCGATTATTGACGACCGATTATCGATTATCAAAATAAATAATCGTGGCACCTCTACTCCCGGGGTGGTGGGTCCCCAAAACTGAAAAACACAAAATTTCCACCTTGTATCCGTAATTTTTTTCCTGACCCCCCCCCCCATGCTTTACCTGTGACAGAAATTGGAAATATGTGATACTTTCTTTCCAATTGAAATACGACTTAGCATTCAGGGTTTGTAGTTGAGCAATATCCATAAATAAAATTAAATCCTTATTTGGGAGATCTCAATGACGAATATTTTGGGTATATCCTTCATGTAAGAATATACAAAACCACGCACCACCCTCCATATGTGTTAGGGCTAAGGTTAGGGCTAGGGCTAGGGTTAGGGTTAGAGTTATGGTTAGTGTATTCTTACATGAAGGACATACCATATTTTGTCAAGAAACCCATACATCATGCCACAGAACATGACTTTATTATCATGTTTTGAAGTGAGTGCTTGACATTTTAAATGTCACAACCAGGTATTACACAGCTCTGTTTGACTATCACTGTATTCAGTTTCTTTCTGCCAGTGGGTATTCATTGAACAATCTCTTGATTAATCTTGATTGGGATTTGGACAAGGTTGGCTATGTTAAATTGTATGGTTGGGTGGTTGAGTGAACCTGACCTGCTGTATAAAAAAGACACTACAGTCAGTACCAAACATAGCTGATAACTTTCTGTTGAGGGTCGGGGAAGATTCGGCCCAGGGCAGATTCGGAAGGGACGTACGATTCGGCAGGGACGATTCGGCCCATGGTTTGGACCGAATCTTTTCACCTAAAAATGTTTTTATCAGTAGGATATTTGGATGTTAATATACCGTATATTTTCCTGTTGTATGTTATTTTATTATTAGAATAAAACATTTAAAATTTTAATTAAAATGTATAAAAGGGTATCATTGTTCTAGTTTATATGATATATCTTGATCTTATGATGTGTTTGACATGATTTGAATGTTTTGTTATCCTATATAATAATCTTACCTGTGATTTGTCTGTGAGAAAGTTGATAATAAAGTTGTACATATATTTACACTCAGAACTGCTTCTGAGATGTTTGTTTGAACAAGATACAACGGTGATCGATCTGAGTTGAGAATCACTCAGTTGATGAGTTGTTTGTTTAAAGTGATGTAAAACACACACATTGAGAATAATCTAGCTCAAAGTCGTTATTTTTACGAATATGCATTCAAATTAAATGCACTGAGTATCAATGGCGAAATAGTTTTCATTAGTTTATCCCCGATGTAAATATTTACAATTGAGCGTAGATCAGACGATGTTTTCTATGGAGTTGTATGGTCTATTTCTTTGAAATTTTCGGCAATGTTAGTATATTTTTTAATGTTGTTTGAGCTTGAATACATTCAAGATATTATCAGGAACGCTCTTTAACGCAGTTGAATGTTTTTCTTGGTTTTTTAATATACGTCAAAACTTTAAACGCCCTGATAATTTCATTGAATTACATATTGAAACCAATTCATGGCCGATACACATGCATGTTGAATTATGTGGTTTAAAATGAGATCAAAACCAAAACACAACCTTTTGGATTTGTCATATTGGAAACACCGTTTTGTGTCCCCTTCAAATTCCTTTGGGGTGATTTCGGACACTAGCCAAGGATAGGCATCTTCCGCTATGACTGCTAATATAGCCTATATATTTTCTATCTCACTATAAATCACAGTTGTTGGAAATTTGTGTAAAAAAACCCCGAAAAACAGATATCCACACCCCAACTTATTATATAATTATATAATAAGTAGGGGTGCGGATATCTTTTTTTTTTCGGTGTTTTTGACACAAATTTCCAACAACTGTGCTATAAATTAAATGTGTCCAGGCTTGTAATTGTAGGTCCAAAGAAAGTATAATTTTGTTGTTCTTTAAGCCATCATAGCGATGTTGTGATATTTGTGATGTAAGTACAAATATAATCTCCATTGTCATTAAAAGACTGCTCCCAAATCAAAGGCAATTAACATAAAAGGCCGTCCAACTAACACCCATTAGCTACCTAATTACCCGAATAGGGCCCGAATCGTCCCTGCCGATTCTTCCCCGAACCGAAAAAACCAAGCCCGAATCTGCACTGGGCCGAATGAAAAATATGACGATCATTGGTGGGGGGGGGGCATGAGACCAATCACCTCATGTCGCAATGACATTGTCCCTGAAATTGCCTGAATGACTTTGGTTTTCTCGGTATATACACGCTACATCTGTGTATTAGTTTAGCATGATTGTATTGTTAGTGCTATTTTGAATGCCATAATGTACCAAAAAGCAATAATTTTTTTTTTTTTACAATATTAATGAAAGTTGAAAATGATTTGGCATGTAATATAACTTTGCTCACCATGCACATACAGCTTTGTTCTCAGTTCTGTAAGATGAAATTGTCCCCACATTACCATTATAGATGTTCGGATTATGGCTTAATATTTTACTTCCCCTGCACTATATAATCAAACTTAATTTTTCCCGAAATCATGTCGATTTATTACTGGAATAACTGTGGATTAAGACAGATATTCCCCGAGCTGTCGGGCATTCGGCCAAATAATCAACTCGGCTTCGCCTCGTTGAATTATTTGTCCGAATGCCCGACAGCTCGGGAATATCCTATACTTATATAATATTCTTTCTGTTTATGGCGGTTTTAGTGGATGTGACTATTTTAACAGCTATACCCACCGGGAAGGCCGCCCGTATCTTTAATGAACTTTTAGAAGGATTTTCATGAGCATTAAAATATCAGCACATATCAGAAGCTCCACTGCAAAACCTTTATTCACAAAACCATATTTAAAACAGTGAAACAATTTAATCCGATCAATTATAATTCAGGTTAAAACAAACCTAAGTAAATCTTACTTAATAAATTAATAATGAACAGTCATCATGATTTATCCAGATGATTCCAGTTTGGGTACTTACTTTACCGGAATAATGTAAGAAATATATGCTTTTCGTTTAAAAATAATCTATAACAGTATAACATTACGACACTTCATTATCAAACGTATGTATGTAAATGGGTTTGCATTAAATGAATTTCTAGTTTGAAATAAACTATGATAATAATTGTGATAGAGAAACACGAATTCCATATTATGTTTATCACTTTTAAAATCGTTGTCTTTGCTTAAAAGAGCTATATAAAAAAGAAATTGTTAAAGAAATATAGTTTTAAATGTTTATTCTCGCGGTGACGTAATGCCGTCCGACAGAAATACGTAAGCCAATCTACGTTGCAATTAGTTCCGGGTTTGGCATTTTTTCTCATAAATGCACTGGACTAATATGCGAGAAATCATTCACTCAATCAAGTGGCTTGGCGAAACATACGATAATTCACACTGGATATAGACCCTATAAGTGCGATATAAATGTGAAATGATTCTGTGTAAGTGCGACATACTGGTACGTTTTCAATCAAACCATGTCATGGTAGTGATATTGAGAAGTCAGTGCTTAAAAATAAACTTTGTGAATTATCATGTGGGGGAGGAGGACCAATCTGATGTACACTGGTACGGATTCGTGGCTAGTTGTTTTGTGTTCAGAGTCATATACGGGTGCACTCTGGCATAGGATATGGATGCATGCTGGTAACATATTTAACATGACCAAATGTGATACCAGCATGCATCCATATCCTATGTACCAGTGTGGGCCCCATTTTGACTCTGAACACAAACAAACAGTCATATGTATCAACATAATATCACCTCCTTCCAAATTACGTCAACAACAGTTAAAAGTTCAAATGAGCCATGTCCATTTGAACTATTGTAATATATTCTATATATACAACTGTTACGTTGTATCAAATGGTCATTTCGAATTGCAACATACTGAAATTGAAAAGTTGGAGGCTACAACTGCTGGTCCAATTCTCATATAATCACATAAGCCTGGTGTTGATTCAACCTATTTCCGGATAGATTTTATGCAAAAACAACTACATGTAGCTTAATAATGAGAATGAACCACGTTTCAATCAGCTACATGTATATTGATATTTAAAACAGTTTGTAAAGACTCTTGTGCATGTTAAAATTTAATATATGATGAAACATGAAGAGCGTTTAGCAAGCGTATTTTGAATTGCACGAATAAACTATTGGCACAAAACAATTGTTTCTATTGACATGCCACATCGGTCCTCCCACCCATCTGTCCCAGCACATAACTCGGCCATATATTAGTATTATAGGTCAGCAGATACCTTTAAAAATTGATAGGTATGTTGGCCATTGGGGTCGATCAGGTGCTTTCAAAGAAAAGGTGTTTAGTATTTCCCTCTATATCTTTACAGGACCACTGTTGGATATGGCAATAACAGCAAATAACACACGTGAATGGATATATTGGTGTGTGGGACATGGATGTGAAAGGTTGTCTCAAGGGAGCAATGTCGGTCGTCTTAACCCTTTGAACACATAACACTGATATTTAGGTGCAAACGAATTGTGACTATATCCCGTAACACCGATATTTCGGTGCAGCGACGACATGAGTCGGTAGCAAATTTATATATAGTATAACGAGCGTCAGACCCACTGATTTATATTTAAATGGCCCCCACATATGTCAGAGGTGCCCATGGTGCATATGGAATGGTTGGCCGCTAGTATTGGGTAGAAATTTATGCGCATGCGCATAGCATATAATCTACAAAAACATACAATATTTTAAGCGAACTGTGCCGCTATATTTACGGCATATAATATCGTGTTCCCCGTGTGTGTACAGAACAGATATAATTTAGACACACAATTTCAGTACAAGGTGTGTATATGGATTGGCTGCCCGCTAGAAACAGGTAGGAAAATATGCGCATGCGCGCAGGCTATAATTCATTATGATATTGGTTGCATTGAAACGCAATACGCTGATGTATAATAACAACGTTATAGGCTAGAATTTGTTTATCGTGCAAATTTAGGGTAGTTGCCTAGTAACCGTTTCTAAGGAGAGATCGGGTGGCAAAGTCTCCCGATCTTAAAATGATCAGTGGTCCATGCATAGCATAGGTCTCCTTTTTGAACATAACCAACACCATGCGATTAGACACGTACTGTCTAAATTAAGGCAAACATACCACTGAATGGTTAGTGCAATATTTACATTTTCCAGTCAATTCCGGGTAGTTACCTAGCAACTGTTATCAAGGAGTTGCCGCGAGGCAAAGTCTCGTGATCTTATAATGATCAATGATCCACAGGGGACAAACCTGTAAAGTTTCAGATCTGTGTCACAATTCGAACATAATCAACACCATGCGACTAGACACTGTCTAATTTAAGCGGAAATACCACTGGGAGCCCCGGGTCAGGGTGTCGATCACTGTGGGGCATCAGGGTTCAAAGGGTTAAATCTTGCTGCATGATGGTGACAAATTAATTTTATTTTAGAAAGCAGGATATATGTATCAGAGAATTAAATGGAGGCACAGACTCAGTATGAGTGTTAATGATTGCTTCAAATGCGCTTGCTTCAGTGAGCATGAACAAATTCTCATTTCTTATCGAAATTGCCAAGTATCAATTTAGATGTCCCTCAACTCAGATCAAGCTTGAAAAATGTCGGGGTTCAAACCCATGCCAACCTCATCTAACCCAGATCGCGATGATCTAAGAATCGTTCAAGATACATGTGGGAGATTTTGGTGTGCTGCATGGTGATACAGTGTTATACATCAGACATCCGATCAGACGCTCCTAAATAACTATTCTGAGGTAAAAAATATTTGATTCGAGTCAAGGAACCCACCCATCAAAGCTCAGAGTGACCAGATATCGATTTTTGAAGTTTGTTAATTTCTTGAGATGTGGTCCAGAAAACATGTGATCAAACGGACAAATTGCGGATGAAGATGGGGGCTTGTCACAGTTCACAGTATATTTTTCATGTTGCAATGATATATTTAGATCATGTAATACCAAGCTCCTTCTCATGCTGCGACCTGATGTAGATGCATCATATCACAACCCACACAGTCAATGCCAGTCAGTGTGTCGATTATGAGATAACCCAACCATATACAATGCAGGGCATCTAAATATTGTATTAGAATAGGTTCACTTATAATTACTATATACAGATGCAGAGGTTGAGGCATGTTTCGATAGGTTAGTTTCGTTCATTCTGAGTTATCCATTGGTTATAGTACGGATTTCAATATGGGATGACAAGTTCGATATATAATACATATATAAGACTTTTCTTCCCCCTCACCATGTTGGGCTAATCAGAGTAGGAGGAATTGTACATTAAGAGTATGAAACAATAAGGAGTTTGTCCTAATCTGAATAGCCATGTGTTGTCAGAACTCTGCTTTGTATTACTATTAGAGTACATGTTGGTAACCAGACAGGAGTACTATATCAGTCGGGAGGTTGGCTTTATGTTGCTTGTTTATGAAATATTCTTTCAGATATTTTGAGTAATTGCTATCAATTTATATTTTGAGTTAGCAGTCCCTTGGTAGTTCATTCCACAGGCATCTGGCTCTGGTTTTTGCTTTTTTCTTTCTTTTAAATGCACATTCAATAGATTTGAATTAGCTTTGAACCATGTATTGTAATTATGGATATCATGTAAGCTTGTAAATATGGAAGTCAGTGATTTAGGGAGTTTCTTGTGGTGGAAATAATGTTTAATTTTAAGCAGTTGCATATTTCCAATGTCTTCAAGCAGCAATAAATTGTGTTTCTTGCATATTTCCTGGTTATTTTTATTTCCATATGACAGTGATGCTTTTTTTTCTTTCAAGTTTTTGGAGATTTTTTCACTGTTGTTGCACTCCAAATAGCATTACAATAAGTGAGATATGAGATAATAAGTATCAAATAAAGTGATTTCATCCTATCCTTTGGTACAAACTCACTAACCTTACGCATGACTCCTAGGTTTCTGGATAATTTATTGATAATGTATCCATAAAGTTTCTTCAATATTAATTCCTAGGAATTTAGTGTTTTTAACCCTTTGGACCAGTTTATCATTAATTTTTAGCTCCGGTAGAAAATTTAACGACTTACAAAGATCTGTATTTGTGAAAAGCATATAGTTTGTTTTATCAAGATTTAAAGATAATTTGTTAGCAAGAAACCATTTGCTCATTGCCTCCATTTCTTTGTTAACAACACCATAAGCATTAATAATGTCTTTATCTGCGTAAAATGCATTTGTATTATCAGCAAATAGTATTACCTTTAATTCTTTGCACACATTAGGAAGATCATTAATATATAAGAGAAGAGGGCCAGGTATAGATCCCTGTGGCAAGCCGCAGGTTATTTTTGTTTGGCAGGATTTCATACTGTACAGATTGCTTTTATTTGACAGGTAGCTGCGGTTTTCAAGAATTGAGAAAATGGGTAGCACAGATAATGGCCTGTAGTTACTTAAAATTGTTGGGTCTTTAGATTTGTAGATTGGAATAACTTTAGCTACCTTCATGAGGTCTGGGAATATACCATTAGACAGGGAGAGATTACAGATATGTGTAATGGGTTTAATAATAAATTCGGAACATGTCTTCAGAATAGAACATTTGAGTTCGTCAATACCTGCCGCCGTTTTTGAATTGATACTTTGTAGTAAATCAAAGATCTCAAATTCATCAGTTGGGTGCCTAAAAAAAGAAGAACTCTTGGGCTGATTAAGATAGTCTGAAGGATTTTCACAAGATGTTATCTTGGCCGCAAGGTTTGGTCCAATATTTGTGAAAAAATCATTAAATTTTGCAGCAATTTCATTCTTATCATTGATGTATTTATTATCATATAAGAACTCTGTTGTGGTGCCATTACTCGATTTTTTGTTGAGAATGTTTTTGATTAGTTTCCATGTAGCATTAATGTTACTTTCATACTGTTGGAACTTACTATGATAAAAATGCTGCTTAGAAGTTTGAATAATTGAGTTTACTTTATTTCTATACTTCTTGTATTGCTCATTATTATATTTTGTTCTGTTTTTTATGAATATTTTATAAAGTTTATTCCTTCTTCGATGGAGTTCAGTGTACCTGTTGTTATCCATGGATTTTGATTATTAGATATTTGGACTTTCTTCCTTCTTTTTGGGAAGTTAAGATTATAAATGCTCATTATTTTACCATGAAATATGTTATAGGCTTCATTGCAGTCCTGGTTATATAGTACTGTGCTCCAGTCAGGGATGTGGCTAGAGGGGGTGTGTGTGTGGGGGGGGGTGTCTCACCCCCACCCCAACTTTGGTCAAAATTTTCAACAGTTGGAAATTTCATTTCACACCAACAATGGGTTGAAAATGTTCTTGTCGTTTGATTTTCAAACAATTTATTGGGGGGAATTAATTGTTTTTGGACCAATATTTGCATATTTTTGGTCAAAATCTTGGACTGAAATGGTCATCAGTTGGAAATTTTCCAACCTTAGGGGGGTGACAGGTTGGAAATTTCCAACACTTGGAAAGCTTGTGACCTGGTCCTCCCCCGTGGCTAGTCAAAACTGCTACTAAATTTAAGAAAACAATATTGTCATACATCTGGTCAACATTGTCATTGGAATTGTCATCATTTGGAAATTTTCCAACCTAAGTGGGGGGGGGGGGGGGGGGGGGGGGTGTCAGGTTTGAAATTTCCAACTCTAAGAAGACTTGAGGCTAGTCTAGATGCTAGGATTTTGCGATTTTCTTGTTCAGATTTCAAAGTTGAAATGATGAAGAGAGATGAGTTGGATAATATGTTGTCAAATTGTCAATGAGGGTTGCACTGAATTATGTTATTCTGGTGGGTTTTGTTATTGTTGGTAGAAACATAAATGACTTTGAACAATAGGTTTAAGAAGTTATTTCCACTGGTATCTGCTGGTATTATCATTATTTATGTTTATGTTGAAATCTCCCAACAAGAAGCATTCTTTTTTTCTCCTTATGTATTTGAGTTAGTACTGTTTCAAGTTTTTCAAGAAAGGTGTCAACATCAGAACTTGGGCATCGATATATACAGCCTACTAGTTGGTTCTTGTTTTTATGATCAGGGATTTCAATAAATAAGCTTTCAAAGCTTTCTGTGAATATAGATAAGTCTGTTCGAACTTGAGCTTTAAGGTTATCATTAACATAAATTCCAACCCATCCCCTTTCTGTCATTCCTATGGTTTTCATATAAACTGTAACTCCCCATTTCTGTCCGATCAATTGGAGACTCATCTGTCAGCCAAGTTTCAGTAACACCTATTATATAAAAGTCTACAAGCATGAAGAAAAGTAGATAATTTATCTATATTTCTCATTAAAGAGCATATGTTGAAATGAATTATTGAAGATGATATATTTTTATTCAACTGTTTCAATTTATCATTGAATTCTTCAAGAAGGATATAATTGGAGGAGTTTTCAGCATTTATTGGGTCTAAGTTATAATCATCGTCATCCAGTTGGGATTCCTTACGAAACTCATCATTCATTTGAATGAACATAATCGTTTTTCATATCAAATAGAGCCAATCGTAACAGTGCCTCTTCTTCTATATGAATAAATGGTAGCATAGATTCAATACAATGGTGACAAAACCATGTTTTTTCATCATCAACAAGTTTATGAAGTCTGCTTTTGACAGTTTAGAACAACTTAGATGGGTCCATTGATCACACAGGTCACAGAACAAGGAATCTTGGATATTTCGCACTGATTTTTGCAAGTGGAGCATGGTTATTTCAAGGGCATAGTAATGGACAGGGTGTGTGGTGTGGGGTTGGGTATAAGGTCTTTGTAAAGTATTGAAATGAAAGTGTCAATGACACTGTAGCTCAACTTAGGTAGGGGAATAATTTAATGGTTGACAGTAAATGGAGGAATAGGAAAAGTGCTAATTGAAATGTCTAACCTGCGCCAAAGGATTTAGTGATGCAAATAGTAAAATACAAGATGGCTGCTGGTGGCCATTTTTTTTGGCCAATTGACCCCAAAAGGACTCGTTCCCATCTACGTATAATTGTTAACATCCATGACAAATTTTATGAAGATCTGACCAAAGCTACGACCTACAAATTTCATGATGATCAGACGAACAGTACGACCAAAGGTACAACCTGTAGCCCGTGCCAAAGGATTTAGTCATGCAAAGAGTAAAATCCAAGATGGCTGCTGGCCGAACGACTCCAAAATCACTCGTTCCCATCTACATGTCAGTGTTAACATCCATGACAAATTTCATAAAGATCAGACCAAAGGTATGACCTGTAGCCCACGCCAAAGGATTTAGTCATGCAAAGAGTAAAATGCTGGTGGCCATGTTTTTTGAACGAATGACCCCAAAACGACTCGTTCCCATCTACATGTCATTGTTATAATTCATGACAAATTTCATGACCATCTGACCAAAGCTACGACCTGTAGCCCGCACCAAAGGATTTAGTCATGCAAAGAGTAAAATCCAAGATGGCTGCTGGCGGCCATGTTTTTTTACCGAATGACCCCAAAACGACTCGATCCCATCTACATGCCATTGTTATCATTCATGACAAATTTCATGATGATCAGACAAACAGTACGACCTGTAGCCCGCGCTAATGGATTGAATTTTGAAATCCAAGATGGCCAGCGGCCATGTTTTTTGGCCGAATGACCCCACAATGATTCGTTCCCATCTACATGTCAATGTCAACGTTCATGACAAATTTTATAAAGATTAGACCAAAGGCAACCTATAGCCCGCGCCAAAGGATTTAGTCATGCAAAGAGTAAAATCCAAGATGGCTGCTGGCGGCCATGTTTTTTGGCCGAACGACTCCAAAATCACTCGTTCCCATCTACATGTCAATGTCAACATTCATGACAAATGTCAGTGTTAACATACATGACAAATTTCATAAACTTCCGACCAACACAATTTCATGATGATCAGACGAACAGTACGACCTGTAGCCCGCGCCAATGGATTGAATCTTGAAATCCAAGATGGCTGCCAGCGGCCATGTTTTTTGGCCAAATGACCCCAAAATGACTCGTTCCCATCTACATGTCAATGTCAACATTCATGACAAATTTCATAAAGATCAGACCAAAGGTACGACCTGTAGCTCGCGCCAAAGGATTTAGTCATGCAAATAATAAAATCCAAGATGGCTGCTGGCGGCCATGTTTTTCGGCCGAACGACCCCAAAATCACTCGTTCCCATCTACATGTCATTGTTAACATCCATGACAAATTTCATGATGATCAGACGAACAGTACGACCTGTAGCCCGTGCCAATGATTTGAATTTTGAAATCTAAGATGGCCACCAGCGGCCATGTTTTTTGGCCGAATGACCCCACAATGATTCGTTCCCATCTACATGTCAATGTCAACATTCATGACAAATTTCATGAAGATCAGACCAAAGGTAGAACCTGTAGCCCGCGCCAAAGGAAATTGTTGACGGACACACGGACGACGGACGCCAAACCATGGCAATAGCTCAAACTTACAAAAGTAAGTTGAGCTAAAAAATGCTTATCGGTAAGAATTCAGTTAATATTGAGGAAGGTATTTATTTGTCACTAAAACATAGTTATGTTTTTTTCCATTATATGTAGGCGTACCGGTATACATGAAAGGGAATTAAGAAAGACATGCATAAATCTGAGGTGACAAGTGTAGTGTCTACTCAATTTTATAGGCTGACAAGTTATACAGTAATGCTCTAATTAATCGACTCCATAACCACAGCAGAATTATGGGTAACTTTTCAGGATTTAGTCGGAAATATGGCTTGTTGCCATTCATCGGAAAGCTCTCGGGAGAGCTTTCCGATGAATGGCAACAAGCCATATTTCCGACTAAATCCTGAAAAGTTACCCCCCGAGAGCTTTCCGATGAATGGCAACAAGCCATATTTCCGACTAAATCCTGAAAAGTTACCCATAATTCTGCTGTGGTTATGGAGTCGATTAATTAGGGCATAATAGCCATTACTGTAGATGCCGATTGGCGGATATATTCTGTTATATCAGTACCACTAAAAAGTCTACATTTAGCCTTCTAATAGTAATACTATTGAGTACAGTCAAATTGGGATACTTTGAATACTTGTAATATGTTTAGTATCATATTGATAAATTGTGGGCTGTATGTTGGTTTAATTGACATACATTTTTGGGGCTGTGTTCGATTGATTGTAAAACGAAACTCGTACATGGGTCTTGTGCCCTAATAGTTTGATACCGACATCAATTATGTGGTGCTCACAGTTTCACCACATTGGGAACACTTTGAACACTGAGAAGTTTTATGCGAATGAATCATGCTGTTCAAGTAAAGTCACGCCCATATCAGCTTTGAACCTAGCAAACAATCTGGAATATATAATATATATATGCCACATTTGGTCTGACACCAATGTAAATCACATAGTAGACCCCCTACTATACCCCCCCCCCCCCCCCAAACACCCATCCAGCTCCTGCCATCAGGACCTATCTGGGTCTGTTTATAGATATTCCCTTTTACTGCCAACAAGAGATGGTCGGTCCTCCGGAGCATACATCCATGTGACATAATGTCTAGTGTGGGCATACCTATAACCTATGAGTCATGACGGATATATACTCAGAAAACATACCAAACAATTTTCAGATAAACAAAGATGAATAACTCTAGAGCGGAAAACCCGAACAAAATGATTGAACACCCCATACTCATCTGAATGTCCTCATAGTAGTGAACATCCATACCATATGCCATTGATATCTGCGTACTACTGTTCAACATATGACCTGAATAGACATCGGACGGACCAAAAAGGCAACATTTCCAGAAAACAAACATAAACAACTGTAGTATAGAAAACCTAAACAAAACAATTGAACCCTATATATTGAATGTCCACATAGTACTGAACATCAATATACCAAATTTCATAACGATCCGAGCACTACTGTTCAAGTTATGACATGAACAGACAAAAACAAACTCAACTAATATTCATTGTATACCGTCGATACCCCCTCCCCCCAAATTGTGGTCCAGAACCACTCCCCCCCAGAGTACCAATTGAATACAGCACCCTAAACATCTCCTCAGATACTCCAACAATAGCCATGCAATATTTGGCAAATGACTTAGGAAGAGATTCACTCTCAGAATTACTGGTACTAGAAGGTGCAACATTAATTTTTCAAAATGTTCCCAGGAAAGATTTAGTCAGAAATATGGCTTGTTGCCATTCATCGGAAAGCTCTCCCCAAGAGCTTTCCAATGAATGGCAACAAGCCATATTTCCGACTAAATCCTGAAAATTTACCCATAATTCTGCTGTGGTTAAGCAGTCGATTAATTAGGGCATTCCTGTATATCCACTATTCACCCACATGTTAGTAGGGGCCAAATTTGGGGAATAATTAGGGCCATTATTTTTACACCCCCCCCCTACCCATGTATTGGGTCGTCCAAGTTGAATCCCCCAACCACAAATATTATCAATCCTGAGCCTCCTAAACTTATAAGGGAGATTCTGGCTATCCTCATGCTTGTACCACACCCGGCCATTGTGCTATCTGTGATACTGACAGCTATAATAACAGAATCAGCATACTGAAACATAACATTTGAATGACTTTGTTGATACTTTGAGTGTTCAAAGTATCCCCCATCCCAGAAGATACACCTGAGATTTTATGGTCCGTCGACTGTCTGTCTCTCCATCCGTAGACACCTTACGCATAATGCGATAACCCAAGAATTTACTATCCGATCTGAACTATCTGTCTTTTTTACAGAGTTATGGCCCTTTTTCCATAAATATTCACTCTTATAAATAAAATAAAAATTATATTGAATTCCTTGATCAGTTTAAGCAAAGCAAAAAAAAATAATAATAAAAAAATAAAATACTTTTGTTTTTTATAAATTTAGATTGAACTCCTTGCTCAATTAATTCTTTTTTTAAGTAACAATTTTTTTTTTTAAACTAACACCATTCATAACTCCGTCAGGGTATCCTGAGTGACAACACCAAATCTGGTTTAAATCGGTACAAACTCTTCTGTTATGTAATGGTAAATTGCGATATTAAACCCAACTGACCAATTTCATTCCATGCCTTTGGACTACTTAGCTATTAATATGGCTATATCATTTTCTGATGTCTCTTCACAGGAGCTTGGAATTTGGTCAAAACCCCTCTTTTATTGGCGGAACCACCACCTATGGTCCCGGGTGGTGGTTCCGCCAATAAAAGAGGGGTTTTGACCAAATTCCAAGCTCCTGTGGTCTCTTATGCCAATGTGATAAAGAAAGCTAGGGTATCTAAATTAAAAAAATTGTAGACTACAAAATCTGAGTAAATCACTCTACGGATGGTCTGAGGTCATTATAAATTTGACATGGTAGGTTTAATACAGATGCCAAGATTCAGCATAAACAACACCAACTGATTAGTTGACAGCTCTGCTATATAATTGATATTAATGGGTCAGCAGCATGTGGCTTATCTTGATAGTTATGTTATTGGTAGAATTTGATACATTATCATTGTAAACTTAAATTGGACTCAATTAACCCAAGTATTCCATGTCCGGGTCACCTTTCCACATTTAATGCAAGCTGGTGCAGCAATAAAGATCATGTGCCAGTGCATTCCCTAATTTCCCTTATATATGCGAGTCTCCCTATTTGACCCATAAATTTCAATAATTTGTGTTATGTACATTTATCAGTAATAGTATGTAACAGTATACTCTATAATTCAACATTAAACCTCTTTAATTTATTATTCTGATCATAGTAATTTACTATTGCCAAGTAATGGGTTAAACATCTGCCGATTGTGATCGGCCTTTCATTCTAAAACACATCAGGGTGACGTATTTAAAGGGATACTGTACTCAAATGTTGTTGTTGGTTTCTATAGTTTCTGAGTCGTAGAATAAGGTAACCAGATTTTGATTAGTTGAAAGTCTGTTGAGTACGAAGTAATGTTACGGATGGCAGATTAGTCGGAATGCGAATATACAAATAGTTGTTGTCGAGTAATTTTTGTAGTTTTCAAAAAAATGTATCCAATAAATGTTATATTATATGCATACTAGTCCCATATACTCATTTAAGTTATTGTAAAGTCACTTGTTAGTGAGTGGTTTCAGTTTACGCCCGTATCAACATAATGTTTTACACGATCATGTGTGCCACACGTTGCCCAATCCAATATCGGTTAATTAATTTGATTAAGTCTTGTACACGGAAATTCGTAATTTAATTTATGGCTCTGGCAGGCACCAACTTATCACAATTAAGTGAACTCTTATTCCATTGCACAATCCAGAGACCTCAGACATATGCCATTGTTGGTTTGTGATGTATATAAGAAATTTTCCTCGAATGACTTAAAAGTATACAAAGGGTTTTCATCGCATATTTTCAAACTGTTGAGAAGGTGATCTGTTACACATTTCTTCCAGTGTTTATAATCAAAGCTATGGTGAAAGGCTTTGTCAAGGCTGTTCCAAAGACTGATACCTGTATAAACAGAAAAAGTATTTTATGGGTACCATTGACCTATATTAACAACAAATGTTTCTTGGGGGAGTTTATTACAGCCATCTGCATTTTTGTTAGATCATGCCATGAATCTCTACTCCAGTACGGGCATCAGCCATAGTAGAGATTCATGGCATGATCTACACAGTATCATGCTCCTCAAATAAATTACATATACATAGTTTAAATTTTATTTGAGCAAACAAGCAATTGTCATTTATTACTGGGAATAAATAATTCTTTTTCAGGAAAAGTGTTCAAAGTTACCCCCTTGTTCAAAGTATTCCTGTGTTGTTGTTGTTGTGTCTTTGATCACTCTTTCGATGATTCAAGGTCCCTGGTGATGTAAAAATTTGCTTGACCCTTGGTACATTAAACACTAGATGCTGTCCTCGGTGCTTCATGGGAGGCCAAATTCACATTTATTAATAATTGCACTGAAGCGCTATTCAATTGCGCTGAAACGCAATCCAGCTTGATTCATATCAATTGCGCTGAAGCGCAATTATTGTTACAAGCTTACATCCCTGAATAGATAGGTTATTCCATTATCATCAATTCATATGGGATATCCTCCAATTGCGCTGAAGCGCAATTAATTTTTCACATACTACCCAAGCAATTCAATTGCGCTTTAGCGCAATTATTATTATTAAAGTTGAGTTGAATAGGTGCAGGGAGAAAATTAACTGGTATCGCATCGCAATTTGCTACCCAAATGTGGATAATAGCTATGCAATTTGGTATGAATTTTATATGATTTCAGAACAATGCTATCTAATTATGTCATTATGAGGTTATTTGCTAATCAAAATTTTCAAAAGTAATTTGCTCCCTGAATAGGTGGGTTATTCCATTATCATAAATTCATATGCGATACCAACCAATTGCGCTTCAGACTGCTTCCTTGCCTCTTACTATGAGTATTATGAGTTAACAACTAAAGACAGTAAACAATCATGAGAACACCCCTACCTTTTACATTAAGGACTGAGAGGATAATATATCAAATGATTTATGGACTGAGTCATTTTATATTCGTTTAAAACCACATCTCAGAAAATTCTTTAGAAGTCTTCAGTCACATACAGAAGGGAAGGAATAAAGGCAAGGAGACTAAGTTTCCCCTGCCTCACCACATAATAGCGCTCCCTTCAGGGCGACTCACAAAACATTTCCTACTGTTTTAGTCGGTGTGACTCTCGATAGCATTACCTTATGTATTAGTCGGGGTAACTTGCGACACCGGTACCTTCTGTTTTAGTCGGGGCAACTCATGATAGCATTATAATCTGTACGAATCGGGCCGACTCGTGATAGCATGCCTTCTGTATTATTCAGGGGTACTCACAATAGCATATTTCCTTCTGTTTTAGTCGGTGCTACTCGTGATAGCATTACATTCTCTATTAATCGTGAAGACTCGCAATAGAATTAGCTTCTCTTTAGTCGGGGCTACTCGTAATAGCATTATCTTCTGTTTTAGTTGGGCCGACTCGCGATAGCATTATCTTCTGTATTAGTCGGGGTGATTCACTTTTGGATTATCTTCTTTATTTGTTTGGGCTACTCTGGATAGGATTGATTAGTCAGTGTCATGGCGACTTGCAATAGCATTATGTTCTGTTTTAATCAGGGCGACTCGCGATAGCATTACCTTCTGTATTAGTCGGGGTAACTTGCGATACCGGTATATACTTTCTGTTTTAGTCAGGGTGACTCATGATACCATTAACATCTGTGACATCTGTATGAATCGGGGCGGCCGGCTCCTGATGCCAGTGATGGCATTGCCTTATGTATTAGTGATCAGAGCAATTCACGATAGCATTTCATTCTGTTTTATTCTTTATGTTCTCTATAAATCGTGGAGACTCGGAATAGCACTACCTTCTGTATTAGTCGGGGTGACTTGCAATACCTGTACCTTCTGTTTTGTCCGGTACGAAAATTGCATTGGCTAAGCACTGTAGGGCCTACATAATATTGGCATTATTATTTCCCGACGCAAATCTGAATACGCTGGTCGTGATGCTCGTCTGTTATATTTGAAGTTTCTATATGTGGTTGTTTGGGTAGCCTTTATTGGGCGACTTCTTTTTGCAAGAATACCGGCACTAATAGAAAATTATTTTTCTGTGTGGGCGCTGGGTTTCGCCAGCGATAAAAATAATATCTGGAAAAAACAGTTGTTCTAAAAACTAGCACCGGAATATGGCGGAAGGTAATAGATATTTTTCGATCGGGGTTAATGTCGTGGCATTGTCTGAAAATCTTATCAAATGAATTTTGTTGCGTAAAACTTGTGTTTATCAGCCATGGGTGTAGTATTTTTCTCCATTCCTCACAGTGGATCGTGAGACTAATAACAGGCAGTGTCATACTTCTGCATTTCGTTTCGGTTTCTGTTGTACGATGTAGGTTTTGGAAATTCCGGTAATGTTCAAAATAATTGACAGATTTCTTCAGTTCTGTTCAGACAAAAATTACAGAAGATAGCACTGATAATACAGACGTACCAGCAAACAAGATTTTTTCCATGTAAATCGGATGATAGACTATTACTAGTAAGTTTGGGCAATAGCATACAGAGAAATAATATGTCAGTCCTGTGCCATTTTCAAATGTCAGGCACCACTCATCTGTTTTAGTCAGATAGACTCACAATATAATTATCTTCTGTTTCAGTCAGGGCGACTTGCAATAGCATTAGCTTCTGTATTAGTTGGGGCGACTCGCAATACCAGTACCTTCTGTTTTAGTTGGGAAAATAATTGCGCTGAAGCGCAATTATTTTTCTATTGGATTTATTCATTAATTAACTGGGGGGTTTTGCCATATATGAAAAATTAATTGCGCTTCAGCGCAATTAATTATGAATTGCGCAATTGAATTGCGCTTCAGCTCAATTATTAATAAATGTGAATTTGGCCTCCCATAGTCCTCGGTGCTTCATATAAAGTTGAACTGCAATATAATAAATAACTGGTGTCTTAATGTGACCGTCCAGTTTTAACCAAGTAATATCAGGAAATGATATTAAAACAGTTTAGTTTTAGCAAAAGTACTGTGATGCATGGAAATTAGGATGATATGGTTCAAAAGATGCGAGAACACCCCTGTTAGTTTGACTCCTTCAAGGACACTGCAACAGTGATTTCGAAAGTTGAAGGAACCATAAAAGGCTGTCCAGATCTTATTCAGTTTATACTATGCAGCAGTAGGATTTCATTGATGAGCACTGAAAACATACTGTCACAAAGTTATTGAATTTCAGGAAAAGTACTGTTGAGTATAAAAATTAGAATGAGGGGTAAATAGATGCGGACACACTCCTGTTCATTGGATTCATTCACAGAAAGTATGAAAGTGGTTCGAAAGCAGAAGGAATCACACAAAGGCTGTTCAGATCATGGTATGGTATTAATCTCATCATACTGTCCCCTGTTATCATAGTTGATTGTGTGTGCGTCATTTGAGTTGACCTGTGATAGTTTAAATGCTAACGTCAGTACGTGGTCCTAATGAAGTCGCATACCACCTTTTGAATAATTATTCTTGTGCTTTTGTCTAAATTGTCTACCTTACCAATTAAGGTGTTAATGTCTGAAGTATTAGGATGATCCTGAGTACATACATGTACTTCGCCATAAGCTCCTAGACCATCTTTTAAGCACAAATGGACTTTTTTGGAAAAGTACCTTTCTTGCTTCGTCATGCAGGTCACATGCAGTCATAGAAGTAATGTTTAATGTAGGTCAACATGACCGCTTTCGCAGATTGCTGCTTCCAGAAGGATACGCACTACTTTCATGACTGAACTATGTTTAATGGGGCATAGTAGACCACAGTCACAGTTCGGTGAATCTTTTATTTGCATCTTATATACAAGTGGTGGTTTAATTAATACTGTCACTGTGTGTCCCAGAATTAGTCTATTAATTTTTATTTCAGTCTTTCTATCTTGATGGTTGAGTAGGAGACTTTCCTGTTTGTTGGGGATTTCTAGGAAAAATTCAAATGTGTGTCGCGCACTGTCGCTGTTGTCCCATTTGAACTGCCACTTAGTATGTAATATTTCTGTAATAAGGGTCTTATACAGGTCAGAGAGAACCCAAAATCGATGTACTAAACCTCGATTTATGTAAAAAACCTAGATCGAGGTTCTTCGAGATCATGTGATCAGTTACATGGACTCACTACCATAGTGTAAGATGAAATACTCCACACTATATTACTTCCATTAGTATCATATTTGGTTTAGAGTCTTTCCCCTTATATCATGGGTGATTCTTTTGACCAGTGCCTGGCAGTGGTCACATGATCTCGAAGAACCTCGACCAAGGTTTTTTACACAAATCGAGGTTTAGTACATCGATTTTGGGTTCTCCCTGACCTGTTATAGTTAATATAGTTATACATGTATTCTTTGAGTGTTTTAGTCACATTAAGGTCAATGTCTAGACTACCTGCATTTGTTAAGTTAGGTCTGTCAGTGGCAGCTTCTTTTGCTGCTGTGTCTGCTAATTCGTTGCCTCTAATACCAATGGGAACGGGACTAACCTGCCCTTCTGCTGTTTTCGGGGCGGGTCGTCCCGATAAAATTGGGCGGGTTGTCCAGAAATTGTTAATAGTAATTATGTTCTGTTATGCTCTTTGATGATATATTATTAAAGGTTTTTGACCCACAAAACATGTGTTTATTCATTAATTATGTCAATGCGTGGACTGGAGTAAAGAATGACACGATGTTTTGACAACTTAACGGCACTTAAGGTACTTGAAGAAGTTAATTAAAAGAGGTGTTTTCAAAACAAACATTTGATGCAAATGGTTCATTATCACAGTGTGTTATCACAAAACTTATTGATCGGGAATCGGGATTCATCTCATTGATGTTAACTGGAGGTGAGTATACAAACAGCCTTTGAACAATGCCGACGGAACTGGGTATATATTAACTCTTGAGCGTGGGTTATCTTCATTCTGCAAGCATGTTTCCTTGCATCACAGGAGTTTGTCAGAATGATAATAAATAATAACAAGAGCTACGCTGGGCGTGCAAAATACGCCCTCTCTGGGGAAAAAAGGGGCATAACTCTGGTAAAAATTGGCGGCAGAACTCAAATTTGAACTTGACCTGTGTTTTGGTGGGAGAAAGTAATATACCAAATTTGGATTCATTCCGATAAACTATACTAAAGTTATCATCCGGACAACAAATTTCAAGGATTTTCTAAGTCAAAAAACGTCAAATAAGGGGCATAACTCCGGTGAAAATTGGCGGGCGGAACCCAAATTCGAACTTGAACTTACTTTTCGGCTAATAAACCCACATACCAAATTTTATTAAATTTGGTTCACTCTAACTAAAGTTATCATCCGGACAACAGGTTAACGGACAGCCGGACGCCCGGACCAATACTATAATACGGCCTTTTTTTCAAAAGGGCGTACAATAATAATAAATATATACAAATAATAATAAATAGTAATAATAATAAATAGTAATAAAAGACTAGGATTGAAACAAGGGGATTAGTGATTTGACCTATAAATGTTTATTTATAAACTATTTGACTCGAAAATAGGAAAGCTAAACACGTTATCGATCGTTGCGATCTTCAGATAGATTGCTATTATGACTATTATACATCAATCTGACTGCATGTAACTTACATTTAGCTTCAAATTGACTATATCACCTAGTTTCTCTCTTCTGCAACGGCAGGTTTAATTTGCGAAGCGTTTGCTGTCTTGTCCTTCAAGGAGCCAGGTTACGGTGTCCGGACTAAATTTATCAACTCTCTGGCGGAAGCTGTTTTTAGCAGTGGTCCGAATATTTCGACCCAAATCGTGGAAATGTTACTGACACTGTTGCTCTTTTTCTCATCCCGATATAACAGTGTTGTATTACCAAGTAATTCAGTTACGATCAACTCGTATTATTAACTCTTAAATCACGAAGATAATTGTGCACCATTCGCCAATAACGTACAAGAACAGAAGATGCATGCATCAGATCGGAAAAGGTGTGTTTTGAATTCTATGCGCAAAAATTTGTGTTTTTAAATCATATTTTATTTAACAATGAAATATCTTTCATAAAACAGAAGTAAACAATTTAAAGAGAAAATCACATCTTGGAATAGCTACATCGTTAGTAACATTTACATGCACTGGAAATATTCGGACATCATGATGCAAACGGCAGAGATTCCTCGGCCTTTTATTTTATGTGTACAATTTTGCCGGACACTGGCAACTAATTACGACGGAAGTAACCTGGCTCCTCGGTGGAGACGAGAGCAAACGCTTCGCAAATGAAACCTGCCGTCGCGGTGATATAAAGAGAACATAAGGTGGTATTGCCAATGCTATGCTAAATCACAGCGGTCAGATTGATGTATATCATATATATATATATATATATATATATATAATTTTTTATTTACTATCATCTTGTCAAACCCCTGTGCTTGCATTCACTGCAAATTGTATACTTACAGTCCTGTGTTCTGTAAATACACTTTGTAAGATTTTAATATATATATAAATATCATGTAAATATATAATAAATATATATATAAATATAATAAGCATAAATATAGGCTATATACATATAGGATAGGCTAACCAGTTTGTTAGTCCAACAAATTAGACTTTCGGATTGATAGGAATTTTAATATTTGGACGTTTATGGACCTTTTAATCGTTCAGTCTAATGGAACACGTGAAAACTTTGAACGCGAATAAGCCGCAAGAGTTATGCAGCAAGGGCATGCCCCTTTAACTTACACTGTTCACGTCTAATGACACAAATAAAACCATAAATAAAAAACACATACCTTTTGTTGGAATGTTTAGTATCATGACTGAACTAACTAGCATATTTTTTGTCACTATTAATCCATTAAAATTTGATCAGAATACACACGACAGAAATATCAACATCGTCTCAGATCGTCTGCGTGGGAAATTACGCGCGGTGTTAAGATTACGCGCATGCGTAAAGAATCAGAAATCATGGAAATTTTTTAGGCCACACCAAACTTATTTCTCAGTTTCATTGTTCCAGACCACATAGGAGCAGGCTGATTTTTGTAGACATTATGGGATCTATATCCTTATAATTTTTCGGAGTGAATGATTTTTGTTGACATCTATATATTAAGTATATATGTAGTAAGCGCTAGATAAAAACGCTAACTGTTTGTCGAGCCACATACAGTACAGAGACGCAAGGAAAGCTATAGTGGATGACTGGATGGGTGTCAAGTAGGCCTTCAGTTTCAACAATTGGAAAGTTTATGCCTAACATGTTGAATTTGTTTTGATATGCGAGTATTACTGTGGTCCTATATTTAATGTGAAATTTGTAGTGATAAATCGAGATATATATAAACACACATATATATAGCATCGTTGTCGAAATTGCTAGAAGTTTCATAGCAGATGTCTAAATGCGATTTTGGGCGCAATTTATTACCGGATGGGAATATATTCGCTGCCACATGGTCTTGTATTTTATGCATATAAAAACGATAACGCTTTGATAATTGAGAATGACACAGCTACGAAAATGCATATATGTATACGAGTTCAATTATTCTATATAATTTGTAGCCGCCACACAGATGTGATATTTGTAAGCTCTGTGTGCGCACAGGTACGATTTTAGTCGAGCTGTTTTATCAGCATTGTATAGGCCTATACGACCTGGTTGTTTACTTTCCCGTGAATGCAATGGGTTACCGTATTATTAACGTGGTATATAGGCTATCTCATATATATTTTGAAGACCTCTGTCTGTATGTTTGTCTGTCTGTCTGTATGTTTGTCATTAATACAATTCTACGATTCTCGACCGATCGGGACGAAACTTGGTACGTGTGTGTAGTTTGACCAGGTGGTGGACGTTGTCGTATTGGTGAGCCCGTGCGGCGCCCGCTTCGCGCATGCGCAGACGAGATCTCGGAAACGGGTGGAGCTATCGACTTCAAATTTGCTATGTGAATGTACCTTGCCCCGGATACGAAAGTTATCGGGTCGCCGAGCCCGTGCAACGCCAGCTTCGCGCATGCGCAGACAAGATCTCGGAAACGGGTGGAGCTATCGACTTGAAATTTGGTATGTGAATGTATCTTGCCCCGGATACGAATTTTATCGGGTCGCAGAGCCCGTGCGACGCCAGCTTCGCGCATGCGCAGACCAGATCTCGAAACGGGTAGAGCTATCGACTTGAAATTTGGTTTTTGAATAGCCCGGACAACGTCGGGCTCATCGGCTAGTAGGTATATATTTGTATTTATCGCAGATATTAAATACTAATTTCGCCGCGTGAACACATTAATAGTTGAATATGATTGGCTACTTCGAATAAATCGTACGACTCGATCGTAGAAAATCAAAATTATTTGATTCCTTGCGAGGCCGATCGTGCGACAAAATGCCGTGCGATTTTCCACCGCACACGCTACGATTTTACCCGTATATAGCCTATAATATAGGCCTAACCGGTGCCCGATATCGCATCGTACGCGTGTGTGGCGCGCTTAAGGCATGTTTAGGTTTTCCGTATCAATAATAATATTATATGTTGGCCGGTCTATTGCCAATTGTGTAATTTCCAATTTAACAGTCGGGCAACTATTTTCGGTACGGTAGCGTAAGTACAGGTACATACTTCAATTTATCTCCAAGTTTTCCAATATACGTTTAAACACGTACACATATTCGCCGTATTAACGACCATATGCCTATATTCTTTTAAACATATATAATAGGATGACCATACTTATCATTACTTACTGTAGAGAACATTAACACAACTGTTTATTTTAACGGTAATAATCGGTAACCATCGGAACGGCAGGATTTTTTTCTCGACGTCGATTATAAACAGGCAAACGAAAATATAGGCGAAGTGCCGTTTCAGTTAACACGTTGAGTGCCAGAAATCAATTAGTAATCTCGCAGGTTTGCCAAATCGTGGCAAGATAGATACCCTTAGTAGACCATAATTTGGCTTCAATGAAGCAAAAATTGGATGACGTCGCGACTTTAGATGACAGAAACGGCGATTGATAGTACTACGAGATAACTCGTAGCCGGCACTGGCGGAAGGAATTTGGGTATTCCCACCACCAGTGCCAACTACGAGTTATCTCGTAGACACAATTGGACACGTTTGAGCAACAAATATGAAGTAGAATGTAACCCAAACAAGTTATTTTGGTGGTAAGCATATTTATGGAGGTGTGGGAGTCCTTGTGGAGGTTATAGCTTGTTATATAGTTAAATTGTGGCTGATGCATGGCAGAGCAAATTACTTATATATATGAGCAATTGAGCATGCATGCTACAGACAGCGAATCCGAAGTGGAATCGGGTGAACTTGTTTCCTGTGAGGATGAGTTTATTTCGTCCATACAGTAATGACTACGCGCTTGCATCTTCTGTTGTTTCGGGTATTGTAAGTTATCGCCCATTTAGCCTGATTTAGGCCTATGCTATGGGGTTCCAAAGTACAGCCCAAAATAATAGTGTTGGAAGAATTGTCAGCACAAAATTAAAACAACCATGCAGCAGTAGTCAAATAGATCCCTGCACATTCAGGAGTGTGCTACATGTAACTCCATATAATCCATCTGTCTGGAAGTAAGTCACCCTTTACTGTAAACCTCTATGCTACACAAAACCATTTATCCGTACCTACGTAAGTAGAACTGTTCGATGAACTGCATGACGTCTAAAGTACGGTAATTGCTACGCCGCTTTCCATTGTCCAACACGTTCGGAAGTGGGTAAAATGTAGTTTTGGGGAATAATTGTTCCGCTTCACTTGTATTATAAATAATAAAATACCTAGCCCCCAAATGGAGCCGCACAGTATACAACAACAACTGTTGTGTTCCCTAATAACGAGATAAGCATCAACGCGCATATAACGTCATGGATTATCCGCTTATCTTGTGTTGGATGCGTCCACTCGCACATGAGTGAGAGGGAACAGATTTGGCAGGCCTGTGTGACGTGTGTGGGTGGTTGTGCGAAGTTTCAATGTGTTGAAACACAATGATGTAACCATTCCTCGAAACTGCCTTCGCATGTTTGTACATTGTGAATATCCACCCCCTGACTTTGTTTGCATGCGTGAACATTGTCAGTCTATTGAATACCAAAACCCCAGTCTAATTGCCCACACACGACTGCCTCTGGTGGTCACTCAGTGAGACAGTGTAAGCTGTATTCACTAACAACTGGACCATTTTGAGTAGAATATATGCGCTGATGGTGCTCACTTCAGTTGAACGATGTAAGGGGAGCCACACTATTTATTTGATAAAATCACTGTTCTGATGTTCCGAGGCGGGTTTTCGTGGTGTATCGACCTATTCCACTGCTTCCGTTTGTCAGTTACACGACATGGAAACCACTACGAGATAACTCGTAGTGGCAATCTGCGAAGGTTGCGAACTACGAGATAACTCGTAGTGGCACTCAACGTGTTAATCTGTTCATCACTAGAAATGTGTTGCTTTTATGCCAAAATATCGAACATAGGCCTATGTTCCGGCTTTTGGTCATAGTTTTCGACTTGTGAACATTTCATGGGGCAGGTGGTCGTTGAATCCATCGATTACAACTGATTTACTTACCCGAAAATCCACAGGAATACGAATATAATCCACATAAGTGACTAATAATAATAAATGTTACCCATGCATATCATACTCTCGTCGAATCTTGACATACCGGAAAGCTTGAAAGACCAAGCATCCGGTTAACCAGTTAATCAATTTGAATTTCAAAACTAATAAAATAATTTCCATATCCCTTCAAATATTGTTTACTTAAGAAAAGGCATCTTTATTTTTGGAACAAAAATATCAATGGTATAATTTTGATAAGAACACTGAAAATGTCAACAAAACCGGACAAACAGACCGTTATTATTGTTATTTATCAAACAAACAACATTTGGAGCTAATGTACTATCTATAAATGCCAACAATTTGACCCAGTTGATATTTCCAGATCTGCACGGCATATATTGATTTTCACGAGTAATCAATTTGTGTGGCCTTTATTTTAGAAACGTGACGTCATCATTATCGTCTGTATTTGAAAATGGTGATATGTTTTCGACTCAGGGATTAAACTAACAAATCTGTAATTCTGACAACTTTTATATCACAATCTATGTTTGAACATAAAGAATAATATCTCCGCTACAGGTAAGACTCATGTATTTGTAGAAAATTTCAGATAGAATGGTATTTTGAAGGGGTCATATCGGTGGTCACTGGTGTTGACCTGCTTCAAAATTTGTGCTAACTTTGCTTTCAGCTCTTTTATTAGACTAGAAGGGTTAAGATAATCGTAAATGTCCAAATATGAAAATATATCTTAACCCGAATAGTCTAATTTGTTTGACTACCAGTTCGTCATGCATTCCCTCCGGAGAGCTGGAGCATATACTTATACGACGTCCGCACCAACAACCATGCATTCGTTCATTACACGTTTCGTTTTTGTGTTCATATTATTATAAAGTTATATTACATGTGCATTTATTGTTACATCAAATAAAAATCTATAAAGAACAACCCAGTTTCGTTAAACAAACATCTCATAATCCCCTCACACCTCCTATTAAGGGGATGGCAAAGTCTGTTTCATAAAAAATGTCTGGAAACGGGCTGACAAAATTGGTATTTTTCACATAAAAGCAGACAGTAATAGATATAACAACATAGAGATAATATATAGAGCATATATCGTTAAAGGAGGTGCCACGAATAGATGTGAGCTAAAAAGTGTACCAGAAAAATGACTTTGAAACAGAGTATATATGCAATATTATGGCATTGTTTTGGCATTCAAATGTGAAAAACTATAACTTCAACATTATCATTAGGCAGCCCATTATGATAAGTGACATACCGTTAAGAGCCAAGGAGCTATGCTTTAGATTAATGTTCACTGTATCGTTTGAAAAACATCCGCTAAAACGTGTCAGTTTTTCTTGGGAGCCAGTCACCATATTTCTATTGTAAACACATGTTCATGATGTTGTTGTCATTTTTTAATTCGCGGCAGGTACAGAAAATCGACCAGAAAAGCAATTCGATCCTGCAATCGGGCAAGTTTATGATATGAAATCGATGCTTTCAGTTTATTTAAGTTGTTGGAATTAATTTAGTTGCTTGATTACCCACGATTTATGAAGTTTTGTGCTGTTTACAGATGGAAATGTTGATATTTTATTTTTAGAATTACCAGTCTATAGTTGAAAGCGAGATTACAAGATGTCGTATTATTACACAAATCACATAAATAGAAAACTTACATGTTTCAGAATATTGTATTATTCTAAAATCAAATAGCCTATATAAAAACATATTTATGAATAGCAAAGTACCATATTCCGACGAAATATGTCATATTTTTACGACGGACTCCTTGTGCGAGTTCACTTCCGGTCAATTCTATTTTGGTGCACTGGGAGGAAAACATTGTGGAGAAAAATACGTTTAATAACATTTGAATGTAAATTAATCGAGAAATTGTCGGTTATCAGGTACAATCATATAGCTTATAACGCATATATATTGATGGGCATAATCAAAAGCTTGATCCCATGCGCGATTGTCTATACTGATCGATTTCCATTTGTAATCGTATTCTAGTATTGACGGATGGGTTTGTTTGTAATCATGGCCGCCCCGCCCCCATGGCATGTGTATCGGCTATCGCAAAAATAATGTTAGGATATTATGGTCTCCCATACCAAGAAAAATAGTTCCTAAGAATGTAAACAATGCAAATGGAGGACATTTTGCCATTATTCAGGATGACAGTACTATTTTCACAGGCAGGGTATTTGGGAAAGTTCTTGTTTTTCCTCAAAATGATGTCTCCTTGTCTCTAGCCAGATTCTTATAGGACCATTTTGACTGTTCAATTTGTGCAAAAAGTTGACCATTGGAACTGGAGAAACGCCGTTTGGGGACATGATTTTTTGTCACTCCACCGCGAGTAAATTCTAACACCAGCTAAAATTTCTCTACTAATGACAAGATCTTTGTTTATTATTGATTATTATGTGTGAAAAATATGAAGTTTATCCATTCTATGGCCGGTGAGTAATTATTGATCATCTGGAGGTAGGGTGCAATCCGCGGTGGCCATCTTGAGTGTGTGCTCTCTCTCTCTATATATATAGATGTATAAAATACCGGCATATATGCGTTATATTTTCCGCCGCATAAGTCTAAAAATCGTTGACTACAGTTATATTTGAACTATAATATTTCCTTCTATAATCATCTGAGCATATATACCAAAACACATTTGGACAATTCTCTAAATGAATAAATATATAACGGTACAAAGTGATAACCATGAATATTTGTACGCATTAAAATTACATATGAAGGATCTTGATAATTTTTGTGTGCATGATCGATAGAGGGTGTTTCTTCAATAAGTTATATAGAGGATTCCAATAATTTAAGTTCCCAATCCAAAAATAGATCGATGGATTTCGATTTGAAATTGTCCTCAAACTATAAGAATAATTTTAATATTAATCGACGTTATATATATGCATGTAACAATCATTCAGAAAATTAACTGACGCAAGTATAGATCATTCCCGGACGTTTTCATGGTGGGCGGTGTTAACACATTTGGGCGTGGCGTGTAGCTGTCACATTCTGCGCATGTCAAAAAGCATCCAATCGCTGACGCGGAGTCGCATAGATTTTTCGCGCTGGAAATATTATCTGATACAAGCGTTTAGTTCTTGTTCGACTTTCATAGCGTACATATCGTAAATATATATCATAATTTAATTATAAAAATTAACGCATTACTTCAAAATTCCTGTAAATATGACAATTAGATGTTGAAGCAAACACACGAGTCGTTGACACTATACGAAGTGATACTCTAATTTAGTAATTAGCCTGGCATAAAAAGTTGTATAATAAAAGTTAGAATTCTAAAAGCCACTTGAACTATTTATAACTAAATATAACTATAAGAAAGCAGCGTTCGGGATTCTAATCGGTGATACTTTATAGTTAGGCCAAAGAAAAAAGATACTATGTTTCCGTACATCGACCGACCCTAAAAATAACCCGCCAACCCTAATCTTTTTATTGATATTTTGAGAAAAAGTCAATTTTTTTTTTTTTTTACTGTTTTTACCGCTAATACTCATAAATATTGATAATCATTAATGTGCAAAACACATGGTTTCTAACATAAGCCTGTGATAAGTGACATGAAGTGACAGTTGTCTCAAAAGCCACATGTGTGTGATGGGCTGTGGATTGATAGGCATGAATCTTGCAATTTTAATTTCAAGAGAGTGGATCTCATGCCTGCTTTACCTGTATGCCTTGTTTGGGACTTATGGAACATATTCATGAGTTCCAAATAAACATGCATGCCCATTTATTATTTTCTTGGGAAATCCCCCCCCCCTGCCCCCTACACAGTGCTTATTTGAGTCTGCAAGTTTATTAATTTTGAGGGTATGAAAATTGATATTTCTATATTATTCTGATACCAAATTGTTGAGCTTATAATTTTAGGCATGTACATATTCAAGTATATGGCATACATGTGAACATTAAATATCGAATAAAACTCTACATGACACATACTATGTTGATTCCTATGCTTGACCTACATGTACTATAATTTTTTTAACTATAGTTGATGTTTTGCTCACAGTTTCCCCTGTGCTATTATTTGGGTCTGTACTGTTATTAACTTTCAATGGAATTTTTCCTGTGTACTATTATTTGGGCGTGCACTTTTATTTGGAGCCTGAGAGTACTGGTAGGAACACTATAAACAGACATGGTGTGTGTGTCTGTATATATACATGTATATAGGTTATGACCACATATGTTAGGGGTACAGCTACTGTTTCCAGAAACCAGGCATGGTAGGTTGGGTGCACTGGCTACCTCTAGACAATGGGATGCAGTGGTCACAATACAAGTATGGTATAATGGCGGTATTATGGGTAAAATTCTTAGTGACATCAATCTCATACCAAGTTTATAGCCAAATAATAAATAACATACTTAAGCATGAAGTAAGTTTGATCTTTCATCAATCTTAATGTATATTTCCTAGTGCTGTGTTTATCAAGTAATACTTTCCCCACAACACAAGTTGGCATTTTATGTCATTTTCGGTCGAGGTAATTCAATATTTCTGCAGCTGGATAAAAAATATAAAAATAAAATTAAAAAAATTAAAAATTTCCCTACCTACCTATCCTAATTTTTTCACTCCGTTATCGGAAACATACTATCTTTTTTCTTTGGCCTTAGTAATTGATGACGGGCATCAAAGTTGTATAATAAAAAAAAGTGTAAAAACGTTTGCTGCTTTTTGTTTAATAAATGGTTTTGGGAATTTGGTCGACGTTTCGAAAAACTGGTAAACTATCAACTGAACTAATTAACGAATTGTCAGTGTTATTTCGTTCACAATATTGGGTGCAAGACAAGTGATACCCAAACCAACTGATACTCTCGGAAAAAAGTCAAGTGATGTCTAACCCTCGAGTCAACTGATACCGTAATTCTTTTCACCTGGACTGCAGATCGAGTGTTCTGCGACAGCCGGGAAAAACTGAGAGTAACATGTTTTTGTTTGCAAATGGCCGTGTCATTGGTTCAGGTCTTTTTTGCGTCAAATGTATCTAAATCAAAGTTTTTGATAAAAGGTACCATTTGACTCAAAAAGGTATCAGATGACTCGGCCATCTTGGGTATCAGTTGACCGATTTGGGTATCACTTTGTATGGATTCACTTGACTCGGGTATCACTTGACCAGTTGACCAAACTTTGCCATCCCCTTAAGGACTTTGCTAACCCAATTTCAACCCAAATTTGATGGAGTCAAAATAATGGATTGTGCTCACTTTTATTGGTAATCACAGCAACCAAACACATGGATGCACCATTTTAACAGTATAATTAGTGGTGATTATCTCAGAAATACAAAATGTGAACTTTATAAAGGTTTTTAAAAATATTTTTTTCGAACCCAAATCCAGCAAAAACAAAATCAATTTCTAAGAAAAAGATATGGAAATGTGTAGTGAATACTGTGAAGAATGATGAACAATAAAAATATATTAATATTTACCAAGTGTTCTTTGAAAACATTACATAGAACCAGTTGTTAACAAATGCCAGAATTATTTCCCCAACATGGCTAACTGAGAGCTGGCAGCGATTGGTTAACTATTGACAGTGGTGAGTTGACAAAATAATTTCTTAAGCTTCAATTTAGCAGACCACCCTGTAACCACTAAATAGGTCAGCAATCATGGACTAATCCCTTATGGTCCAGTTGCCACAGACTGGCACACAGGCTGATAACAATCCCAGCAAGACAGGATACAAGGTGACCCATAATCCACCCATCAAGTGTCATCTTCTGGACAGCATTACTGAGAAAGTTAATCTACCATTTGCAAACAAGTGGTTCTGAATATATTTTTCAAAGAATGCTTGGTAAATATGAATATATTTTTATTGTTCATCATTCTTCACAGTGTTCAGCACACATTCCCATATTTTTTTCTTAGATATGGACTTTGTGTTTGTTGGATTTGGGTTCGAAAAAAATATTTTTTAAAACCTCTATAAAGTTCACATTTAGTATTTCTAACATGCTCCACCATGACTTATACTCTTAAAATGTTGCATTCATGGGTTTGGTTACTGTGATCACTAATAGAAGTGAACATAAACCTTTATTTTGACTCCATAAAATTTGGGGAAAATTGGGTTAGCAAAGTCCTTAAATTAGGCCCTAATTACCCCTAATTAATTTCAGGCGGGCGGGTTGTCCCGGGGCGGGTTGTCTCGGAGTGAAACGGTGCGGGTCGTCTCAGGGGCGGGTAGTCACGGACCCATACCAATATGTCCCCTTATGACGGTATTGTAATTTGTATAGGTGACACTCCACAGTTTCGAATGATCAGTAGGGGTGATTTTATAGATATAAAGTGCTAGTGGTTTCTGGCACCATTCATGTGGTATGTATATTGAGACAAGGTGGGATATGAATTTGTGTAATTTTAGAAGGTGTTCTAGACTGATGAAAATATTAAGTGCAAGTGACCTTGACCCCACCCATAGACAGCAGTAGCGTTTTCTGTGAAACAGTGGCTCTAGATACTGGGTCAATTTTTTAGCACCCAAAATTTGTCATCTGCATTAAAAATTGATTTTCTGGAAAATTTAACGGCGAAAGTTGGAATTTTTTTCACATTGATGTTGGAAGCCAGAGGCCTCTAAACCAACATAGGTGACCATGCTTGAACAAATCTGGTATTCGTGCCTCTTGGGTATGAAAATGCAATATTTTGGTCATTTTTTGAATAAAAATCACATTTTCGATCAAAAGATCAAGGGCCATAACTCTTGATAGCCCATATATTATGGAATTTGGTATCAAATTCTGAATGCCTATTCTGTACTAATTTCAGGCATATATATATTGTCTATATGGTTTGGGATCATAATCCAGATAAATTTCAATGAATCTATGGGCCCCCTATTTCTGGGCCCATACCTGTTGAAACTGTGGAGTGTCACCTTAAAGACCAGCAAATAGCACCATTATCATCTGTCAACTTGACAAATATTTACATTGAAAATCATTTTTAGCAAATCTGCTCAGTTAGAAGGAACATTTTATGTTAAATACACCATTCTTCTATGGATATTCCAATACAGGTGGCCTTTAGACATATAAATTGGTGGGGATATGGAGTCTTGGAGCAGTGGGGGGGGGGGGGGGGGGGGGTGGTTCATGTGTATTGTTATTGATGATTTTTTAGATGATGGGTACTTCTTCATGACATCATGCTCCTTGAATCTTAGCTGAAAAGGCTGACATTGACATTACACAGTATACTAAAAGATTAGATATTCAGTCTTTCTTATTCACAAATGTGAAATATAATAATTCAGGTTTCCATGGACATATTTCACTTGACAACATATTGTTCATGTGATGTCATAACCGTGTATAGCTTTCCCTTAATGCTAAATAAGACTTGGAATTGTTTAACCCATGGTTTTGGGAGAGTATTAAAGATAGTAGTTGCATGAAATATTATGTTTTATTTTGATATCTGAGGAAGATATGCATCTCATAATATATTTTATACAACATTTTAGCATTTCAGACCTTTTTCAAGCTATAAATGATGGTTGAATATATACATTTTGTCACTACGTCAAGCATAACGTCATTGGGTTCTGAAAGACCCAAAAGAGGTGAAATCATGGGGGTGCATGTAAATCCCCACCCAATCTTGCTGCCTGTGATTGCAATAACGCATGGGGTGTAATATATCATTTTAAGCGGTATAATGCAGAGAATATGGAGGTGTGGTCCCTAGTAAAGATTAGTGAAATTGCATTCCCCTTAAGGTGGCACTCCACAGTTTCGAATGATCAGTAGGGGTGATTTTATAGATATAAAGTGCTAGTGGTTTCTGGCACCATTCATGTGGTATGTATATTGAGACAAGGTGGGATATGAATTTGTGTATTAAATTTTAGAAGGTGTTCTAGACTGATGAAAAAATTAAGTGCAAGTGACCTTGACCCCACCCATAGACAGCAGTAGCGTTTTCTGCGAAACAGTGGCTCTAGATACTGGGTTAATTTTTTAGCACCCAAAATTTGTCATCTGCATTAAAAATTGATTTTCTGGAAAATTTAACGGCGAAAGTTTGAAATTTTTTCACATTGATGTTGGAAGCCAGAGGCCTCTAAACCAACATAGGTGACCATGCTTGAAAAAATCTGGTATTCGTGCCTCTTGGGTATGAAAATGCAATATTTTGGTCATTTTTTTAATAAAAATCACATTTTCGATCAAAAGATCAAGGGCCATAACTCTTGATAGCCCATATATTATGGGAATTATGTATCAAATTCTGAATGCCTATTCTGTACTAATTTCAGGCATATATATATTGTCTATATGGTTTGGGATCATAATCCAGATAAATTTCGATGAATCTATGGGCCCCCTATTTCTGGGCCCATACCTGTTGAAACTGTGGAGTGTCACCATACGTGAGTCTACTAGTACCACGAAAGTGGGTGATTGAAATTTAAGGACCAACATCTGCAACAATTCTCCGAATACTAGGATGATAACTTGATAAGACTCACATATTTAAGTAACATATAAAACATGTCAAGAGATCTGTCTGTGTATTGCCGTTTTTCTGCACCCATGGTCTTTGCCTGGGCGCAGCCATTGTTATAGGTCCCGGATGTAATTAAGCGCCGTCGATACGAATAGAGTTATCGTTCATTCCAGGTTCGTTCGTTTCTAACTCTTTTACAGAATGTGTCATTGTTCCGCTATTTGTGCTATTTCTCCGAGAGTTCCATCCATATCCATTTGTCTAATATCGCCCAAAAATAGGCATTAGTCGACTGGAAGTTGTCACAAACCGGGCCCTTTACTTCTCTCCTTTCGGAATGTCTTAATTAAAGTGATTTCTCTTAACCTGAGAATCACACCATTTTCGGTCACATTCGATATTTAATGGGTCTTGGTTCTTTTTTTTAATTTTGTACCTTAAATTAACTTGACCATCTCCTCTCCAGCTTCAGCTCCCCGCGCCACACCTGTGATACCGCAGACTCGTCTGTTTTTAATCGGAGCAGTTAGCCAGCTTTCTAATCATTTTCTAGTGTCACCGTATTACCATGTATTATATTGTATCTGACTATAGGTCAGCTTTCCCATTTGTAAAATGTATATTATTTCTTTTGTTCAGAATAAAACTTCTTTTTTTTTTAAAAGAAAAAAGAAAGAAGATAAGAGTGGTCCGCAAGCCAAAAGGATAAAAAATAAAATAAAATAGTTTGAAATCATTCTTGTCGTTATGTGTAAATATTTTATTCCAAGCCTGATCTTTAGGGGTATATGAGCCTATATTTGCGAATGTATGTTTGTGTTCTATAGAAATTTACATGGGACCATCTAGATGCACCAAAGGGGTCCAACATGGGTAACTTTTTACGATAAAGATGTGACGCTGTTGTTGTCAGGGGCAGAGAAGGGGAGGGGCAGATTTTTTTTTGTCGCCGATAATGGCCGATTGCCACCAAACTTAAATATAATCATCCCCATGATATGAGGAATCTAATGATGTGGTTTAAATATTAGTCCGTGGGCCAAGCAAGATATTTTTCAAATTGGCTGCACCCCCCTCCAACAAAGGTTTCTCTATATCAAATTAAAGGTAATCATATGGCGCATCAGATTTTTCTTGTCGCCCGTTTCAGAAAGTGTCCCAAAATAGTTTTTTCAGGGAATACAACTCTTAAAATAAAAATCCCTAAAATAAAATAAAAAATTTCTCGAGTACAAGTGTCAGAGCATAAACAAAATATTGCAGTTATAAACTGCACAATATATCGTTTATATTAATAAGAAATGATTATAAAATGACATGAGATACAAAACTAGACCAATTTATGAGCTAGTTAGAAAAAAATGCGATAAATATTTTGAAATCGCGAAAAATTACTTGGATTTTGAAAACCATTGTCACTTATAAATGACTATAACTTGTGAACAGCAGGGGCTATTAATCCGCAACATGGCTAATAAATTGCCCCAATGACATACCAAAACGATTTTAATAATGGAATGCCAAGAGTATTGCTGTGAAAATGTGATATGAGTGTAAAATAAAAAATTTGCAGAAAAACGAATTATGTAGTTTACACTTAGAATGCTGGATGTCAAGTTGGTTTTAGAAGCATAAACTGAAACCGTATAGAGAGTGATGAAGGGAATTATAAATAACGGTGTCTGAACGTGATCTAAGATTAAAATTTGAAGAAAAAATTGTGAAAAATGAGAAATTTTACTAATTTATGTAAAACTTACAACATTGTGATGAAATTTTGACAGGCTATGGTATAACCTCGCGATAACACTGGTCTAGAATCAGTAAGTTCATAATACTTCATACGATCACCTTTCTGGCAACTATTTCGAAAAAAATTCAATTTTTACTTGAATTTTTATGGAAAGATTATATATCTCATATATATTTTGAAGACCTCTGTTTGTTTGTTTGTTTGTTTGTCTGTCTGTCATTTATACAAATCTACGATTCTCGACCGATCGGGACGAAACTTGGTACGTGTGTGTAGTTTGACCAGGCGGTGAACGTTGTCGTATTGGCGAGCCCGTGTGGCGCCCGCTTCGCGCATGCGCAGACCAGATCTCGGAAACGGGTGGAGCTATCGACTTGAAATTTGCTATGTGAATGTATCTTGCCCCGGATACGAATTTTATCGGGTCGCCGAGCACGTGCGACGCCAGCTTCGCGCATGCGCAGACGAGATCTCGGAAACGGGTGGAGCTATCGACTTGAAATTTGCTCTGTGAATGTATCTTGCCCCGGATACGAATTTTATCGGGTCGCCGAGCCCGTGCGACGTCAGCTTCGCGCATGCGCAGACCAGATCTCGGAAACGGGTAGAGCTATCGACTTGAAATTTGGTTTTTGAATAGCCCGGACAACGTCGGGCTCATCGACTTGAAATTTGGTTTTTGAATAGCCCGGACAACGTCGGGCTCATCGGCTAGTCTCATATATATTTTGAAGACCTCTGTTTGTTTGTTTGTTTGTTTGTCTGTCTGTCTGTCATTTATACAAATCTACGATTCTCGACCGATCGGGACGAAACTTGGTACGTGTGTGTAGTTTGACCAGGCGGTGAACGTTGTCGTATTGGCGAGCCCGTGCGGCGCCCGCTTCGCGCATGCGCAGACGAGATCTCGGAAACGGGTGGAGCTATCGACTTGAAATTTGCTATGTGAATGTATCTTGCCCCGGATACGAATTTTATCGGGTCGCCGAGCCCGTGTGACGCCAGCTTCGCGCATGCGCAGACAATATCTCGGAAACGGGTGGAGCTATCGACTTGAAGTTTGCTATGTGAATGTATCTTGCCCCGGATACGAATTTTATCGGGTCGCCGAGCCCGTGCGACGCCAGCTTCGCGCATGCGCAGACCAGATCTTTGGTTTTTGAATAGCCCGGACAACGTCGGGCTCATCGACTTGAAATTTGGTTTTTGAATAACCCGGACAACGTCGGGCTCATCGGCTAGTCTCATATATATTTTGAAGACCTCTGTCTGTATGTATGTTTGTTTGTTTGTCTGTCTGTCTGTCTGTCATGTATACAAATCTACGATTCTCGACCGATCGGGACGAAACTTGGTACGTGTGTGTAGTTTGACCGGGCGGTGAACGTTGTCGTATTGGCGAGCCCGTGCGGCGCCCGCTTCGCGCATGCGCAGACGAGATATCGGAAACGGGTGGAGCTATCGACTTGCAATTTGCTATGTGAATGTATCTTGCCCCGGATACGAATTTTATCGGGTCGCCGAGCCCGTGCGACGCCAGCTTCGCGCATGCGCAGACCAGATCTCGGAAACGGGTAGAGCTATCGACTTGAAATTTGGTTTTTGAATAGCCCGGACCTATCGACTTGAAATTTGCTATGTGAATGTATCTTGCCCCGGATACGAATTTTATCGGGTCGGCGAGCCCCTGCGACGCCAGCTTCTCGCATGCGCAGACCAGATCTCGGAAACGGGGTGTAGCTATCGACTTGAAATTTGGTTTTTGAATAGCTATCGACTTGAAATTTGATTTTTTGAATAGCCCGGACAACGTCGGGCTCATCGGCTAGTCTCATATATATTTTGAAGACCTCTGTTCGTCTGTCTGTCTGTATGTATGTTTGTTTGTCTGTCATTTATACAAATCTACGATTCTCGACCGATCGGGACGAAACTTGGTACGTGTGTGTAGTTTGACCAGGTGGTGGACGTTGTCGTATTGGCGAGCCCGTGCGGCGCCCGCTTCGCGCATGCGCAGACGAGATCTCGGAAACGGGTGGAGCTATCGACTTGAAATTTGCTATGTGAATGTATCTTGCCCCGGACTCGAATTTTATCGGGTCGCCGAGCCCGTGCGACGCCAGCTTCGCGCATGCGCAGACCAGATCTCGGAAACGGGTGGAGCTATCGACTTGAAATTTGGTATGTGAATAGCCCGGACAACACGTATGGCTACAAAGGCTTATACTTACGTTATACATAATGGAATTTTCTTATTTGTGCCGCGCATGTCGTGAGAGTGATCACAACTGATATGGCACTACATGCGCTCCATATTTGACAATAAGTTTAGGATGGCATCCAAAACGGCCAACAAAATCGAAGTTTCTCACACTTTCGGCTACAGACATGACTGAGTTCGTTATCTGGGGACAAGGGAATTGTTAATCATGAGTTCACTGGTAACCATAAACAACCCGAAGAACTTTACTATTGCTTCATTTAATTTAACCTAATGAGTAATTGATTGTCTTAAGGACTATAATACTCATTTATTGGGGGAATACTTGATAGAAGTCAATGTGAAAAATATGAAAACAATCATTACTAACATGTGTCTTTTGGGTCAGTTTAGATAAGTAATATCAAAATATAAAAAAATTCTGAAGAAATTGAAATTGTATGCCCAAATTTCCGGTCTCCAATTTCAAGTTGCCTATCTCCGATGTAAACATCTGTTTAGGTGAAATATTTTATGTTAACGAAATTAGTTGTTATACAGAGGATGTTTTGCCAATAAAGAAATGACTTTGCAGTATATAATATTGTGTTGCCAAACAGGTTTCAAGGCATGCTACTACTTCCTATTCTATAAGTTGAGTTCTCTCACTCTGCTCATTATATGAGTCGTCAAAATTTACACTATTTCGGTTATTGTAGACATTCTCATACACATCGTTACATGGTTAGTCTGTGGTGAAACAAGATAATTTGTTAGATTCATATGAATCTTTACAGCCAAGGCTCAGTAGTCACAGTAGATCGGGAGGAAGTATATATAATCCGACCTTGTTTGTAGGATTCAATCAAAGAGCGACCATGTCAGGGCATTGCACACCAGGCTGGGGAGTTAGTATCCTGTGCCAATCACTGACATAGTTCACACGAAGATGTGTTAATGTGATTTCTTAAGGTGTCAGTGGCTGCTGGCGGTAGAAGATGTGTTCCAATGTTCGGTTATACAACATAAGAACGTGTGTGTCGAATTGACGACATTATGGCTCACTATAATATAGCCCACATGCAAACTTGTTAGGATATATAGTGTCATCGTCAACATTAATAGATTGCACAAATTGGTACAAAATTCGCATAAGATTTTACTGCTTTTGACTATTAAGTTAAACGGCTTCATTTTATAGGTGTTAATGAATGCCGTAGCCCGTCAACGCGTGAATTAGAAGCAAGGTTTCACACACATCTTGGACAATTCTGTCCGATATGTCGTTCACGGAAATGACACATGACCTATTTGTTTTCAGTATGAATAATTATCCCAGCTCCTATTCAACGAGAACCATAACATTCTAGTATTTCGACATGTACGTCATGGGAATAAAAAGCAATAACTTGCTTCCGCACGAAGCGTGCTGCATTGTTTGCATGTAACAGCATACATGTATCCGCTTCCTCGTGGTATCATACTAGCAAGATATCAGGAACTAACTCTAAGCGAACGTCGACATTCACGGACCGTATCACGAGAAATTCGACATAATGGCAAAAATAATTCAGTGTTTTTGAACCAGCATGTAGATTATGCACTCGACCATTCACGAAACAACAGAAGCATGTCAAGGAGTCTTTGTTATCGCCACCTGATAAATATTGGCATTGTCTGGAACTGTGTCATGGACACAGGATATGTGAAGCCTTGCCTGAATACCAGGAATGTATTCTCGGGTTGCAAGAAAAGGGTAGCATAATAACTTATTATGAAAAATAAGTGCAATGTATCATACTATGCAACAACTTCAACAATCTACTAATATCAATGATGACCCACTTACATCCTGCCAATAATTTGTATGTGCTTTATGTGACAAGCCGACATGTATTCAAGTCGATGAAACACGAAAGAAAAAAAATCTCCTGTTGTAAAATGAGAACAATAACACCAACTGAAGACTTCTGAAGCAACACGTTTTTCGTGCAAACTCGCCCGTTCTGGAATGCCATGTCCTTACAACCCTATGCAACTTGTGCT